>QNGE01001924.1:8089-135907 GCA_008508345.1 Paragonimus westermani | reverse complement strand
TGGGTGTTTCGCCATTAGGGAATAGAATTGGCGGCCAGAAACTGTCAAGATAGGTCAGTTTTGGCGATGCAGGGCGGAAAATTCTAAAACCCAGCAAACGCTTGGGCAGATTCCAACGCTCGAAAACATCAAGAAGTGGAACCTCTCCCGAAGCGTTCACCTAAGACGAAGTTTAGTGAGTCCGTCCGTCGTAGAAATATTTTCTTGCTCAATGGATAATATGGGGAGCGGAAAAGAGAATGTCGTTTCATACGTTAGATTAGAAAATGTGTGTTTATAACATTTAGTATGCCAGATAATGTGTATGCGGAACTTTTTGACAAAGAACTCATGTGATATCATTATTTTTGCTACAATTCTTGGAATATGCAACTCTGTCTACTGTTTGTTGTGGTATTATGCTATGCACGTGGGATTTATTCGGACAATCGGAGAATTGAGTCGACGGGTTGCAGGGCCGCGTGAAATGTGCGTGAGATACCTAAAGCTCACATAAAAGCGTCCTACTGTACTTATTATCAAGCACCGAGTTCATAATTCCTAACAATATGGGCAATACATAGAAAAGAATAAACACATGTGTGATGCTTCGTGGATAGAAAAAACATAGCGCGAGACCAGTAGCCGGTATATCCGAATTGAGCAGAACACAACGATTGAACGACAGTCAAACGCTTGTAGTAGAACCACACGCCGTCTCAAATATGTACAACCTGAACCTCAATAATTGACGTGAAATTACATGTTCAATGACATTCATCACATCCACCACACGTTGTATGGGACTGCGGGTTCTTGAAATCCTTGATGGGTTACGTTTGCAGTCTTGAAGACCTACGATTGATGCTTGTAATTTCTTGGTCCGAATTTGAATCTAGAGGAGAATAATCATTATCTGAAGCTACAACAGAATTTGGAACGAACTGGCCTGTATCCTCAGAACGTATCTGATCCACGTGTCGATTATGTACAGATAAATCATCAACATCCAGAATTCGGTATAAGCATTTACCACGATTCTTTAGAAGTAAAACAGATGACGGTTTCAAGTCATTACCACGATGAAAGGTAACTCAAGAGGATTGAATTCACATCAAGTTTGGCCTCAAAAACCTTCCTTTAAAAAGTTTGGCGGGACTTTCATGTGTAGTTGAATGACATGCATTGCGATATTGTAGCAAGTTGTCAACAACTTTTTCAAGGTCTCTGAATGTAGTATACTGAAGAAAGGTTATAGCACTTACGAGTGCTTTAACAAAGTTTTCAGTCTGACCATTAGAGCAGGGATGTCGAGCGGGAGTAAACAGATGCCTACATCCAATACCGTTGAGCCAAGTAGTTAGAAGATTGGCAGTGAAAGGGGTACCATTGTCAATCACTAACACAAGAACGATATCTTGTCTGCTGAGATATTCTTATGAATGCGTACATGGTGAATTCTGTAGTGGGCGTTGTTGAGAATGCCACTTCCGGTCACTTCGAATAGGAATCAATCACTACGAGTGCCTAATTCCTGTCAATAAAAGGACAACAGTAATCCACATGAACCCGTTGCCATGCCTCAGTTGATATCGGCCATGGAGTCCATTTAGACGGTGAATTGTGGAATTTGTGATGGCAAGATAAACAACTTTTAGCCAGACGACAAATATCAGCATCAGTTTCTGGCCATCAGCACGTTAATCTGACCAAAGACTTCATCTTTTCAACCCCAAGAGGTCCAGAATGTAGATCGTCCAGGACAGCTCTACGAAGAGTTGGAGGAATAACACTTGTCATTCAAGCACAATAATCCATCTGGAGTGAGTGATAATTACTCCCGACGCACATAAAATGTTGGAAATTTTCGTCTGACTTGTGGGATCCAACCACGACGTAGCGCACTGAGAATGGGTGAAAAGTATCGTTGAGTAGCGTGAATCAACTCTGTTCGGCTAACCGGCAGAGGCTGAATTAGAATTGCAATCATTACTAGAAGTTTGCTCAGATGTATATGGAACACGTGACAAGTAATCCACATGTTTGATTTAGTTGGCTCATTTGTGCACTATAGTATAGTCATATGCACTGAGTGCATGGCTGCTGAAGAACGTGCCAACGATTTGTCAGGATTATAGATGAATTTCAGTGTTTCATGATCAGGCACAATTTTGAATGGTATTCTTAACTTATACTTATGGAACCGCTTTACCGCCCAGTATACTGCCAGAGCTTCACGGTGTGTCTGAGCATAACTCCTTTCTGCTGGACTAAGTCGGTGTGATGTACACACAACTGTTTTTTGTCCTGTTCAATCACCGCTCCGATTCCAGCTGGAGAAGCATCAGTAATCAACAAAGGCATAGTTCTAAAAGAAAATGGACGAAATATAGCATCATATGACAAAAACTTTAACAACGTACGTAGACACCGTTCATGAGTTGGAGTCCACGTGAACTGCTTCTCAGAAATCAACTGGAATAAACATTCAGCAAGATGAAAGAAATTTGGCTTGAAACGGAAATAGTACTGCAAAGCACCTAACAAAGAACGCAATTCAGAGAGGTTTGTGGGTGAAGATGCATTAACTAATAGGTCTGGACGTTTGGCATCAGGTTTGAATCCGTTACCGTCAACTAAATAACCGAGAAACTCGAAAGTGCTTACAGTGAAGGCGAATTTGTTTGGATTAATGGCAATGTTCTTGTCAAAAACCGTTGGAATAGATTCAAAAGACGAGAATCATGAATTAACTTGTCTGGAGCATGTACGATGATATCATCCTGATAAGCGTCAACACCATCCATAGCCTTCACAATGTTATTCATTACCTGCTGAAAGATAGCGGGAAAATTACCAAGTCCAAACGGCAAAAATCGGTACTGAAAAAGTCCATTAAGTGTATTGATTTTTGTTATCGGCATTGATGTCTTATCCAAAGGAATTTGTAGATATGCATCCTTCAAGTCTATCTTGGAGAAAAATTTGAATTTTGAAAGCTTGTTCAGAGTGTCCTCAGGTTCAGCAGTATTACATGTATATTACTTAAGGCATCGATTTACAGGAAGTCGATAGTCTCCACGTAATCGCGGAGTTCCCCATCAGACTTCAAGAGTGTCACAATCGGTGTGGCCCAAGAGGATGAATCAATAGGCCCAATAACGTACTTCTCTACCAGCTCGTTGAGCACTTTCGTTACCGGTTCACGGAGTCCATAAAGAATTATACGATGTTTCAGAAAAACCGAACCACCACTTACTTTTAGTTTAACTGGAGGTATCTTCGTGCCGCCCGTGGCCTTCGAGCACTTGAGAATGAGGTCTTTCAAGCTTATGGAATTACTCTGTGGTACAAGCAAGGAAAACTGAATATGGAGCATTTTTAAGACCTTTAACCCCAAAATGGATGGGCCATGATGAGTGACAACAAAGGTACAATCAAGTGGCTTGGATTGTTCGTTGAAGATCGGAATAGTGACTGTACCCAAAACAGGAATGGAATGACCAGTTATACCCCGTATGATTACAGAACAAGGACGGAGTATGTAATTTGGATAGAACTGTGATAGATGTCTTTGTGGTATAATAGATTCCACACTGCCAGTGTCAATAATAAAATCATGCCTCGTGCAACGTACTGTAAAAAGGGTGTGAAATAATTGCCCTGAAGTGGATGAATCAGCTGTCAAAGTAGAGGACTCCATCTTGTCGCATGTAACATCAAAATCATTTTGATCAGTTTCTATAAATTGACAATTTCAGTTCGACTTACAGACACTTTGTAAATGACCTCGTTTCCCGCAATTGTGGCATATAGAGCTGCGGTGAACGCATGTGTATCTGGAATGATTCTTGCCACATGAGGCACAATTCCCGAGTCTTCCAGTGATATGTGTCGAAGAATTTTGAGAAACTGGTTGAGGACCATATTTAGGAGCTGAATTGAATAGCCTCAGAGTACTGTGTTCTGTAGGTCGTTTTTTACTCGATCCAAACAAGACCGGGGGCTCACTGGAACTCCCACTATGTATTGTATTGTTGACACCTTCGTACTGCTCACAGATGACTTTAGCATTTTGATACGTAGGTTTAGGAAGTAGCAGCAGTTGTCTATGCAGATCCGGTGCATTAATATCGGCCATGAGTCGGCCACGAATTTGGACCTCCAACTGATCACCAAAACCACACCGTGCTGCCTGAGTTTGGATCTGGAGAAGAAAGTCATGGACTGACTGGTTCGGTTGGCGCTTCATGATAATGAATTTGGCTCGCTTGGCGACCTCAAAATTTACAGTAGTGACATGACCGAACAGTGTTTTCGTTATGCGCTCGTATATGAGATCCATCAGCGAATCTGGATAAGATAGATTCTTCGGAAGACAATAGGTCTCTTTTCCTACTCTTGAGAGCAAGAAGGCTGAGTTTGTTTCCTCATTCAGGCTGGATACTGTCCTACACCACAGTTCAAATCGTTCAAAATAATCCTCAATATCACGAGGGGGTGAATGAATGTCCAAAGTTGGAGAAGCATAGAATTCATTGTTATTGAAGACTGCCGTGACGCCGATGTGATGTTTCATGAATGGAAAAAACATAACGCGAGACCAGTAGCCGGTATATCCGAATTGAGCAGAACACAACGATTGAACGACAATCAAACGCTTGTAGTAGAATCACATGCCGTCTCAAATATGTACAACCTGAACCTCAATGATTGACGTGAAAGTACATGTTCAATTACATTCATCACAGCATGTCATTAAAATAATGTTTCAAACGATTTGGTGAACGCGCAGTAGACCGAGTGTTAAATCATCTTGTGAGTAAACTATACGACGAACTGTTTCAAGCAGAGTGTCTTCTAGGGGCGTTAGACAGCGAGGTGGTTTTCTACGTAATACGCATCTGACGGCTAAATGATTCCCGGACCACACTCAAAAGGGTTAACAGGTGATACAGAGAGTTTGAAGATATACACTGTTTTTGTCAACGTAAGATTGCTGTCCGAAATCTTTTTAAAACGCTTAGTGTTTTTACTGGCTCTGACTTCATTTGGAAGTTTATTCCAAATGTAGGAAAACTTTAAAGGGAAGAAGTTCCCACGTATATTTTTCCGAGATATCAGGGTTGGTAAGGTGGAACTCTTATTTTTTAGACTTGTAGGGATGGTTCCTGAATTTTTACGCCCAAGTTGCCCCCAACCTTATGCTACCGTGAATCGGAAGTCGCAAGGAGAAGGCGGTGAATCTGCAAACAAACTTTATTTATTGAGTTACTCACCGTTCACAACCGATTTCAACGTAACAATCAAGGGGTGCTAGGGGGCTGGACGTGAGAGCACCTTGAGTACAACCGCACAGCAGCCGCCAGAGTGGAAGAGTGCGTCGACGGAAAATTCCAGTCGACCTTCAGAATTCAAGCAGGCGTAAGACTGGTTAAGCGGCGTTCCTAACGGTACTAGTCCAACCTTTTTATCCTAGTGAATGTAACCTACGGGAGTAGAGATGGTGCGAATTCCTTACACGGCTGAGAGCATAACTGTGATACTTATGCCGGCCCACTAACTTTGATGCTAGCGGTTTGTAGTAAATTTACATCCACAAGGTAATGTGAACCGGCGCGGTGGTACTGGCAAGGCAAATCTCACGTCGTGGGTAGTTTAGAATTTTGGGGACGTCGAAAGTGATCTCACTAAAGACTATATGGTGGGCTGTTTTGTAAGTGGACCGTAAATGCTGTTGTAATGCCATCCGAATATAAGGGTTTATACAGCAGCGTCAGCTTCGACTTTAGTCTACGCAGCCAAAGTGGATCATTTCCAAGTTTTTCACAGCGTTATCTGTATGTGAGCGAAGAAGAATATCCTAATAAGCTTTTGGTAAACGATCATTGAAGGTTTTCTAACAGAGGCCTATCGGACGTGCGAGGATGACAGTAAATGAAAGTACAATACTCGAGCTGAGACCGAGCACACATTTTGTGGAGCGTCAGCTTCGCAGCTGGTAGACTGAACGTCTTTCTCATGCAGTCTATTTTTCTTTTAGTTTTTACTGCCTGGAAGCATATTTGTTCAGAGAAATTGAAGGAGTTTGAGTACCGTATTCCTAGATCTCTGTCCGAAGTGGCTCTATCAATATTACAACCATCTAGTGAGATGGAACCATGGAGTAATTTACAACCATAAGTGGTGATGTTCGATTTGTTCTCTGAGCACGACATCAGTCATGTTCTGCACCATAATTGCAATGACGCTAGGTCCTGTCGCATATTTTGTAGACAAAAGTTGATGTAAGTCCGCGAAGACAGCATAACTTTGAGACGGTGGAGTTACAACACTGTCATTGAAAAACAGTAATAAATCCGAAACAACCGAGAAACTTCCATGACGTAAGTAGAGCACAAGAAGTCGGCACAGTTAATGTTGTGTCAAGCCGCTTCTCAGGACAAAGTTGACAGGACCAAACTTTTAGCGAGTACCATATACGGGTGCCTCCATTTTTACTGGCGACGGTTAAAGTAAAGAACGGTCAGGGTCGTTAGACTCCGAGTCCGAAGACAAAATTGTGAACAAGTTATTAACAATGCGGTATTGTTTTTGCACTATGACGGACAATCGTGCGGTTGCAAGAGCTGACTGCAATGCTCCAGCGTTACACTCCGGTAGTAGATGATTTCGTTAACAACCTGCCAGGAGGATGCAGAAGATTTAAGGCTGAGTGACATACTTCAACAAAGAATGATAACCCGTAACGATATTCGTGGGGTCTTTTAGCAAATAACTACACTGCAAGCGCGTTACTTTGGGTCTAAGATCACCCTCATTCGGTTTTAAAAGTCGACGACAGATACATAAAACAGGCCTACCGCACTGTCCCAGAACTGATCGTATTTCAGTCGCGGAAGCATCAGTAGTTATGGCCGAATAGTTCATGGAAGAAAACTGTTTTAGAACAACTATAATCTGAATACGATGGAGTAAAGGACGAACGGTTTCCCATGGTTGGTGGACCTGTAAGAGTCCTTGAAAGATAAAATGTCAAACAGTGAGCCAGCATTTTGAGCCAACTCTGGGATAAAATGTGAATAATATTACCTTGTAACTAAGGGGGATTGGAGTTTATGTAAGCTGATTAGTGGTAGTGAATACATTAATTATGCCTTGTTGATCTGATTTAAAACAGTTGTTTTCAGCAGAATCGGAGCATGGGGAAGACATAGATATGAACCCCCACGTCTTTGACTTGATGGCCACGTCAAAGTCAAAAAATCACTATAACGGACGGAAGGGGGCGACGGTCGTGAATAAATATATCGAGAGCATGAACACTGACATTATCCCAATGGGTTTCAAAGCCCTCCAACTCTTTAGTAACCGTATTCGCTGCAGCTTGAACGCAAACTTTCGCTAAAGGTTCAAGTTCACGTTAGGTTACGCGTAATCTGTTGAGTCAACAAGTGCCTTTCTTAATATCCAACGACAGAAGGTAAACTACCCTCGAAAAGATTAATATGAAGGCACCTGTGAAGCGTGGATTAAATGCAGTACTAATTGAATCAGTGTAGAAGAAAATTATCAGAAAATGAACGAAGAGTGTGCCAGCACAACAAATTCGACAGCGAGGCACCGTGCAATAATGGCGGACGATAAAACGAAATGAAGCTCACTCAAACGAGTGGTCATTTATTAGGTCGGAGCAAAACGACTGTCAGCGCATCAAGAAGTGTTAAGAATTATAGGTTACTCAATGAAAAATATGGAAGGGAGACCGTTTAATTTTGGCAGTTAGAAATTCACAGGTCTGAAACGGCAATAGAGTAAAGGAAACGGGTGCAGTAGCTGGCTCAAGAATAAAGATGACAAATGCGGTATAATTTTGAGGAAAATACTTAACCACAGGGTCGCCCTTCAACATTAGTCGAACAAAGCACAGAACCCTCGAACATGATGCAACGGACCGTAACAAATTCAGTATCTCAGGATGCAGCTTGCGAAACATTTGAATCAAATGAAAAAATGTGGACATGCAGTCCGAATGGTGCAGTAAATAGTCGAATTGCCTGACACTTCGAGTAGTATTCAGAGATAAACATCTATGAATCGATTTTAGGGCTTATCAAACGATTCACTACATCCTCGCGTCCTTCTGTCGTGTAAGCACATGGTGTTTTAGTGCGTACGTGCACTAAATTAACGTTTCCCCAAGTGTGCGCAGAAATGTCAGACGCAAAATGAAAATACAAATAATTGCGAGACCGAAAATATAGTATGCAATAATTACAAATGGTCTCGATCTGCGCTGGGCGACACCGATGCGCGAAACAGATAGGGAGGATGGGGATCCGACCGTCGAGCGCGCGAGCAAGCCGGAAAAACGTGTGTCTCGCTTGGCGCGCAAACGCCGACAAGCATGTCAACAAACAAACGCGACCTCATGCATCGGGCAGACGGCAGGCGAAGATCCTTAAGGTCCTATGTACAATGTGAGCTAAGGTTTTAGAAAGGATTTTACACATCGTACAGCAGGCAGACCGGGGGTTTCTTCAGGTCACTACAGTGTCACCGGCGGAGGCTCTCGGTTTGAATATTCAGTCGGCGTTACTACTCTTTTTTCAAGCAAAGATTGCAATTTTCCGCGCGTAGGTTCTCGTAAACCTGTAGAGGACTGGTACGTTTCTGACTAGAATCGTGCCTATTCACCACAATAATTAAGTCAGAAAAACTGATTATTGGACAACAACGTTTATTGCAAAGAGACAGAGAAAGCGAGCTGCAAGCAAGACACAACAGAAGCAAAGCGCGACAGACCAGCAGCTAGAGACCGGAAGGTGCAAGTGCAAGTGTGACCTTGGGCGGTCGAACCAACGAGAAAATCCAGACATGCAACCAAACAACGTCAATAGTGTCAACGGTCAAAATAAATAACAAAGTAGTTGAAATACGTGGCAAACTAAGAATGTCTCTACAAACCCGATGTGGCGATTCGCCTCCTTAGAGGGACTGAATCTAGCTTAGCCACACTTCTCAACTTCGGTATCCGCATTCTCCCCGTGGCCCTAGAGCAGTTAGGTACAAGTAGTCGAATGTCAGACCTATTCACTGACGTTAGCACAGACGTTTCACAGTGAAATAGGTGTAAAACTTTGGGTCGAAGTAGTGAGGGACATGAGGTTGAGACTAAAAATTGATAACCAAGGGGGTTTGCATCGGGCGACGTCACAAATACGGTACAGCAACTCACGAGAGGCGATGAATGACCAGTAATACTAAGAACGTTATATTGAATGCATCGGAGGGGCCCATCCATGTGACACGCAGACAGAGTTGGATGCGAGATTATCAACCCAACCCTGGCGGTATCCACAAATAAGTTGTGACTGTTGCCGGGGGCAGACACTAAGGTGTTGAATGAAAAGAGTATTCGGGGGTAAAACGCATACGGGGAGAGTAGGAACATCTTCACTCAGTAATTGCACGCCAGAGTCAGAACCTGCTGTTCAATGACAAACGCTTGCACAACCATACCGACTGCATGTGACTATCTTCGTTATGGCCAGGGCAATCTGGCTTTCTCTGTAAGCAAGAATACCTGAAAGGATACTTCCAGAAGATGCGCATACCCCAAATTTTTGTAACACTGAGCTTGCATTGCCCTAAGGTAAATAGACTGATGGTCTCAGCGTGTCGAAACGAGTACGCGGTTTGAAATTGCGACTATGCTTCACCCTTAGGTTGTTGGTTTCAGAATAATTGCATAGGACAATTTCAGTGGTCTTCTCGACTTCTTCCACTATCTCCGTAATCACTGTGAATATCTTCGAAGTGCAAAGCTCTTTACTTCCATCCTTTGATAAATGAATCTCTCAATGCAACCTTCGCCTTCTCTTTGGAGTGTGTTCCAAATTGTCAAACATATCAGTATCTTGAGCTTCGAAAATGTCGAACAGATTTCCAAGGAAGACTACATGTGCACTACTTAGTCCAGCATTTAGAAAAGTTCGTCCTCACTGTACAGTTTTCCACTGGCGAACGGCGGATAAAGGTTCATCAACGCGGCTTCGCTGAACGCTTTGTGCCAGGGTAGTGCCCGAACTTCTAAAGAAAATGACTTGTGCATAGTTGCTGTGTTGTGAATTAGAGGTCTTCCGGTGTTTGGTAGCCTTCGGGGAAAACCGATGCAGGCCTACCAAAAAACTACCACCAGTTTTAAGTGGAGGGGATAAGCATTTTCCTTTAGGAGCCATCAGTGCGTAGCCAAAAGCCATTATAGGGATGAATCGCCAAAAGACTTCAGAAAACGGACCTTCGAAAATTCCGTTGAAGGCATCCTTCAGTCAACAGAAAACTGCTGGCGCATCTGTTCAGTGATTGGAGACGCGTGAAGCTTATTAGGAAGTCGAAGCAACCATCAGTCAACCTGGACGGCCTTGCTTTTTTCCACGTCCGAGTTTGTGATTGACCCTGTACGGTTCAGGAGAGGGTCCAACACACGTTTTGGTCTGGGTTACTCGCGACAGGGTTGTCGACAAGATTGGTCGTGGCCATACTAATCACTAGAGCCCCATGACCACTGATTTACTGTAGGAAGACAGGGTCATGAGAATGGTGTATGTGCATCTGGAAGATTAACTGAGCAAGTTATTTTGTACCCACTTTTGCATTGCTTCCGCGGACGGTTTGTGGCCGATAACAACGTTCACGGTGCAGGTAATAGTCCGCAGGGCAAATACCGTGGACAGTGAGATATTGCAGCCTGAACAATTCACTATGAGGTATCAACTATCGGCCACGGACTAAAACTATGTTGCTAGCTACTTACTATGGTTAATATTAACAGGGCGTAAAAAGACGATGGGTTCAAGGAGCTACTCATTCTTGCCAAGCAGTGTATAGATCGCTTCAGAATTAGCTTGACGACAGATCGTACGAGAATATCACTTCCGATGAATAAACTGAAGCTGTAGAAAGTATGTTATTGCTGAGCTGACGTCAAGACAACGTGCGCTGCCGTGGCGGTCTTTCTGCAGTGTGCGAAACGACCCTGGTCAACTTTGAGGGACACAATGCGGTAGTTGGAAACACGCTCAAGCGTAGAATACCAAAGTTGATATCGTTTTAAATTTGGCAACGCGGAGATTACTTAATTTTTCTCGGATTTTTACCTGTTCAATACTCGACATGTTGCTGGATCACCTTAATTTGTGTTACCTTGTAAGGTTTTCCACTGTACAAAAAGCAGTGTGCCAAAACGCTTCTACGATTGTTTGGAATCGTTTTGCGACTCCGATTTACCGAAATTCTCATCTGTCTGTAAGCGGCCAAGGATTACTTATGTCAACCTTATCAAAAACCGAAGAGAAATATTAGGAAACACCGTGCGGGATGAAGGGTTTTACTCCAGGAATATAAGACCACTGAAATGCATTTACCTGCGCTCATAAGCGGATTCTCTTGTCCGTTGTTCAATAAAATGCCTAAAATGAACATACCGTTCGTCTTCGTGGGAACGACAGCTTGGATGTGGTCGTCTTGCAGGAAACATGGCCGCATGAGCAAACCGAATTCGGAGTCGTTTAAACAGAAAGTTTCATTTGCTGTCATGTGGATCGTCCCATGTGCTACGGACGGCGTGGTTGAAGGTTTTTACATTTAGCAGCGAGTCGCGGTCTGTGTCCATGCACCCGCTGTTTTCTTAAATGAGGATATTTTATAACTGTCTGAGTGGCAAGTAAGGACTCAGACTCTTAACCGGTTTGCGCTCAGTTGTGGAGCGTAAAGTTTATTGACTTCGAGGTGTACTGAAAATGAAACTGACAAGTTTTTCCAAATTTTTGCCAATTTCTATTGTTCACGACGCGCATTTGCGCATTCTTTGCGGCTATCTTAACCGACTTGATACAACCGCTCTAAACGTCCTGGGCGTGCATGGTACTGGGACATTCCCGACGAGTCGTGAGGCACATCCCTGAATAAAACTCAGTTGTTGGCAGTTCAAAGCTGCGCTCCATTGGGCAAGTTTGGTCGCGAACTGTGAAGCAATATCCTAAAGATAAGAATGCCCAACAGATGGTCATTGATGTTCGTGGAGCTCACATATTCTGGCATCATAATTTTCTCCACAAGAATTACAGAAGGTTCAGGATTATAGTATAATCAAGTTTGCCTGCTTCCCAGCACTGTTGGCGTTATATAACACAGCTAGTTCCTCATTCACCAAGGCCATGGCAGAGTGGAACGGTGTCTCCTTAAGTAGTAAAAACTTCCTCTGAAGAGTGGAAGCATTGATTCCCACAGATAATCGATGTCTTAGATGAATTTGCAGTTTACAACCGGAATTGCACTTTGCTGCTCGAGATGGAAGTAGAAAACCAAAAGCACGGACTTCTTAGTTTTCTCTTCGTATTAAATCATGAAATTTCGTTGTTCCCGTGCTTGAGTGGCAGATGCTTTAAAAATCATACGGACGTGACAGAGGCAAATCCGGAAACGCAAGACTTTTAATCAGACCATAAGCATCCTTCCCGATATCGTCACGGGAGATACACCAAACCACAGGGCTTTGCGGATTATCTTCGATTACCCGTGTAACTAAGTGGGTGCTCAGCTTCTTCAAATTACAGAAATCATTCATCGGAAATATCCTGTCCGCAACTTCACTTGTGATGATTGTGTTGTAATAGGAAATACACTCAGCTCAAATCCAGAACTAGTTTCTACGCACCATTGATAACGAAACGCGTTAGAAAGCAAAATCGTAATGCAGTCAGTATCTGTACAGCATAATCAGTAATGCAGTAAGACAACAGTAGCTTACGGTTTTCGTTTGCGGGTTAAACTTACTATAAAGAACAATAATAACATTTCAGTGAAAGATGCACAGAAACACTACAGACGAATAACCGGAAATTCGTGTAAAAGCGTTCTGAAATTGCCGAGCGCTTGACTACGCTACAACCAAGCTAGATTGTTGCTCAACTTAAGTGTGGACAGGTCGGTGTTGCAGTATTCGCGAACAAATTTTTAACGCCTTCAATTTTCACAGTGCACAAAATTTCAGAAACACTGGTTCGTGTGCTTATGAAAACGGAGCGCATCAAATAAATGCAGAACATCCGTGTCAAATTTATATTTGAACGTGCAAGATGAACAATGTTCCTGTCGATTCAATCGTCACCTGCATCATGCTGAGTTTCGTGATAGTTTCGAGAGTCGTAGGGGTTTTCGGGCTAGACCCGCGATTTTACGGGATGACCTGAAAGGAAAGCAACTTATGGAGGATGTCGACGTACAAGTGGTTCCACTGAGAGTCAAATCGGAGGTTGAATAGGCTAGGTAAAGCTCCATGCTGGTTGACGAGGATGAGGATAGCTGTAGTGAACATGTGGAAGCATAGTATAGATGTAGGCGAAACCCTCATTTTCATAAGTTTCCTGATTACTGTGGGGAGCGCTTGAATGGGATAGCATTCCGCACTGCAGAACTAGTACCTGCTTAGTCGTATACAGAAGTAGGCTCTACAATAGTTGCACTGTCTGCGTGCTTGGCATCGCGAAAGGTTGAGCTTGGATTTTCGGTGGCAACGCCAATAATTATTGAGAATTTTTCGCGGCTGTTTGAGAGTTGCGTAGAATCTAAGGTGTCGGACGATAGACAAAATCTCTTTCACCTAATGCAATACTGCGAGGGTCGAGCTCAGAAGACAACTTTAGAGACAATCTTGTTATTTTGCTAGATATATGACAGATGAGCCACTGATCAACGACAAGGGTGCGTGCAGTACCGCGAAAGTCCCACGTCTGCCGTCCATATGAATGCACAAGTGCTCCACTGCACTAAACCGAATGGACTGTTTAGCAGACCTCAACTCGATGGCAACAGCGGTGCGCATCGTGAGAGCTCTACCCTTTTACATACAAAATAACTGGGCGGAAGCTGCTGGTCGTATTTCTGATGTGGCACGAGAGCATTCCTTTGACGACCTGACCGCGTTTATCCCGCATTGTGTAACAATTGCATGCAGCAGGTTTGGCCAGGTGGTCAACAAAAGTAAACGGAGGTACTCGATGGCAGCACAGCTGTATGGAAATGATCGGCGATATACGAAAGGCGATCCCCTTGGGTCGTCCAGCCTTCGCATTGACCAATATCGTGTGCAGAACACTGAAATTGGCTGTATTAAACTTCTAGAATTGGGAAGAATAGTGAGTGGTGAACTACTGGATCGTCTCTTTTGGTACGCACTCAACCGCTTTACCCAGAACTGAGCAAACGGAATAGGTGAAACAACAGCTTGTATTCGAAAGGGCAAGTCGAGTCAGAATTGGAAAATAGATGCCCTACATTTACAGGTCAAAACGATTACTGTACATGGTCAACAAAACACGTGGTGAATCAAACGAGGCGATCACGTATGGCAGTCAGTGCTGTAACGGCCTCTTAGAATGGCTAAACTTTCGTTGGTATATCCTTTTGAAATTTGACGCTTCCGATAGCGGCATGTTTGTTTATCTCAATGGTATGTCCATTTTCCGCTCATTGTAATTCCCTCCATTTTCCGTTCCGCGCGCTACAAGCAGGACGTCTTCTGGTTGTACCCTTGTTTTTCTGCTTGGTCTTGGCAATAAACATTGTTTTGCGCTCTTCGCCTTTATCTGAATTATCGCTGTTTGGGTAACTCACCGTACCTGGCGTGACAATTTGTGGGAGAGTCACCCACAGTGTGGTAGAACGAATCACGTTATGGGAACATCAGGGAGTAAGTGCGAGGAAACTGTCCAGATAACGTACAGGTATTCGGCCACACGACTGCAGTCTGAGTGAGTTAATACAGATCAGTCCACTCGAAGCCGGATCGATCAATTGGTATAACGTGATTCACTCTGACTGCCTCGTCAGGAGATGCACCTCCTAACATAGACAACCAGTGCTAGCTGTATCCAATGTTAGAGACGGGTCGACATTGATGCCAGGTGATATTTCGCTTCTGCGAAGTAGTCATAAAAACTGTTTCAGTCAGACGACGGTAAAACTGATTAAGCAAAGAAATAAAGCAAGTTTCACATCTGTGCTCCCGTGAGGCCACTGGATCAAACAGTACCTCCTTAGCCCAAAGGCAAGGCAGAAGTGAGTAAGTGGAGAAAACAAGTTCCGCCAAGCCAGGTCATACTGACTGTGTCGTGTTGTTGCCAGATCTGTTGGGGAGTTCTTTCCAGACGTTCCTAATTCCTAAGTTTTCTATTTGACCCCCTTGTATATAAATCTATCTCCAGTTGACAGCTTAACCGTACTCACTCACCCGCACATTGTTTTACTAGTTTGGAGGTCACTGTGTAACCCACCTGTTTTTATTCGGCGTGCTTCACCAAAGGTGAACCCTTCCTGTCCCGTTTGCATTGTTGAAGGGACTTGTGAAGCAACTTTCTGTATTCGTTTTGTAATGTTTATTCAACTTTAAGCGGTCGATTTGCGATCTGCGGCACACTTCTACCGTTGAAATTGACCGTTACAGGTGAGGTACGCAGCTGGTTGTTTTGTACACTTTATTGCACACAAAATAGTATCGTAGAACTATTGTTGAGAATCGTGTTTCGAACTCGGTAGTTGCTATTTATGCACACGATGCTCAAACACATTTCGGTCGTGACAGTACTGCTGGGGGGAAGATCCACTCAATACAGGGGCTGGCTCAGGTTGGTTTATTGCCTCGCGCATTTGAGCCCACTGAGCTTGTAGAAGGCGTTAAGTTAAAAAGACTGCATCAAGAGTGGGGGTTGTGAGCAAACTTAATCATCTATGACCCTTTATACACGTGTGCGGGATGACACGAATCGTTGAAGGCCACCGCTTGGCTGGGTATGTTTAAATCTTGCCAGCTTTTGGGGAATTTTTATCATCAGAAGTGTGCAGTGAAGATAGACTTTTTAACACCTGTTAAACTACAAACGGTCGAAGTGGATGTTTACCGGCTAGTACCGCCGGAAGCGTTGCCTCGTGCATCGCTAAGTTTGTCTAACTTGTACTTTTTCAGTGGAGACGAAGACATTGAATGGAAGCTGCCTTCATAAATTGCATCCCGTTGTATTTGACAGTCTTCTCTGAATGGATGGGAAATTGTCACTTTCGTCCCTGTGATTCGACCTATTTCAGGCTAAGCACGAAAAGCGATGGACGAACTGACGAAAATCCACAGGGTTTGCTTCATCCTTCAGTCAAACCAGATTGATTCTTTTGAATGCTTTAGGTGTTTCGGATGTACGAGGACCTGACAGAATTTAGCTACGTCTTTCTCAGAGATTGGTTTCGTGTGGGACTTCCTCCAAGAGTTAGCAGTCTCGTGCTGTGTGAAACACTGAGGGAGAAAAGGCCATTAGTTGGCATAAAAATTCCGCACATTCCTTGAGTACCGTCGATGATAGGCCGTCAAACTCACTTGTTTCACTTGACTTTAATCGAAGGAGTTCCTTGAAAACAGCCGGGTTCTCGGTTGAATCTGAATAATGTGTGGGAAGGCAAAACTGTGTTAGTGCTGGGGGAAGTCGCTCGTTGTATTTTTGAAATTGTAGTTGGGCTCTTCGACGTATGCAGTCACTTCCTTGGGTGCAGTGTACAATCCACTCAGCCTCGTCGTGAGTTTTTCGATGTACCGACCGAGCTTCTTGCCCGATATTTTACTGGTATCAGCAGACTTTAAACAACTTATACCTGATAGACGTTGAAATGCACCTGATTGATGGATGATCTTTTGGTTTATGGACTTTTTCTTCCTCCTCTGGGGTCATCAGAAGAAAGGGGGTAAAAGTCTTTCCATGGGAATCAGAATTGCTTCAAAAATCCAGCAAAAGGGCAGATAGAAACCTGGGATGCCGTCTTTCGCTTAAGGCAAAGAACTTTCGCATGAAAAAACCAGCTCAAGTCGGATGAGGAGATCGTTTATTGACCCCGCCATGAACAGAGTAAGCGACGGGTAGCGACAAACAATGATTCCGTATAACCAACACAATATTGGATCACAATACCACGGTACTGGGGAACAAATTGTCAAAATAAAGAACTAGACAACCTCAACATTTTCGATCAGCAATTAGTTTTCGGGAAATAAATGACAATTTTGCGCCGAACAGGCCAATGATAGGTTACAATCATATTATGCTACTTTCGTACTCGGCGAATTTACTCCAAACAGTCAGTAGGTCTAAAAATAATGGGACCGAGCACAGCTCTAAAACGATCATGTATGCACCATTCAAACGACGTACAATAACCGGCAAATGGCTATTTGCACAGCTATCAGATTGACGTATAAAAAAACAAAAGAGTCCGGATTAAGGTCCAGCCGACGGTCAGATATGGGATATGAGGGTATGCAGGAGCAGACACTATGGAGGTGTAGGTATGGGTCGAGCTTTCACGTGGATATTCTTTAAAAGTCAATACACCGGGTTACAAAATCCGAACGCAACCAAGGTATGCCCGTATGAAGATAGTTTCGTCCAGTTCCGGTTCCCAACCAGACTAGCTACTAGGTCACTAGACCTCAAGCCAAACGAACACCGGGCTTAGATTGCGACCACAAGCTGGAAGGAATACAGTTTAATGGAAGCCGCCCTCCGAATATCCCACTATTTGGGCCCCTCGAGTGCCCGATATTGAAAGCACATTTTGGTAGAGGTGCTCTTTCATAACTCAAGTCGTGCCCCCATAATAGGGACCAGATGACGACTGCAATAATGTTGTCTGTGCATTCCTACATCCAGGAGGAACAAACGACTGATATACATCTGCAGTTCACACAAATTCGCTTTTGCTACAGCAGACTGCACCAAACCCTCTCCGACAGAATCATAATTATCAGAGATAATAACCATTACACCTCCTGGTGACGGCAGTGAAGTTATAAGATTTATGGCCGAACCAGGATCAAGCATCGTGCACATGAATAGCAACTACCGAGTTCGAAACACGATTCTCAACAATAGTTCTACGATACTATTTTGTGTGCAATAAAGTGTACAAAACAACCAGCTGCGTACCTCACCTGTAACGGTCAATTTCAACGGTAGAAGTGTGCCGCAGATCGCAAATCGACCGCTTAAAGTTGAATAAACATTACAAAACGAATACAGAAAGTTGCTTCACAAGTCCCTTCAACAATGCAAACGGGACAGGAAGGGTTCACCTTTGGTGAAGCACGCCGAATAAAAACAGGTGGGTTACACAGTGACCTCCAAACTAGTAAAACAATGTGCGGGTGAGTGAGTACGGTTAAGCTGTCAACTGGAGATAGATTTATATACAAGGGGGTCAAATAGAAAACTTAGGAATTAGGAACGTCTGGAAAGAACTCCCCAACAGATCTGGCAACAACACGACACAGTCAGTATGACCTGGCTTGGCGGAACTTGTTTTCTCCACTTACTCACTTCTGCCTTGCCTTTGGGCTAAGGAGGTACTGTTTGATCCAGTGGCCTCACGGGAGCACAGATGTGAAACTTGCTTTATTTCTTTGCTTAATCAGTTTTACCGTCGTCTGACTGAAACAGTTTTTATGACTACTTCGCAGAAGCGAAATATCACCTGGCATCAATGTCGACCCGTCTCTAACATTGGATACAGCTAGCACTGGTTGTCTATGTTAGGAGGTGCATCTCCTGACGAGGCAGTCAGAGTGAATCACGTTATACCAATTGCTCGATCCGGCTTCGAGTGGACTGATCTGTATTAACTCACTCAGACTGCAGTCGTGTGGCCGAATACCTGTACGTTATCTGGACAGTTTCCTCGCACTTACTCCCTGATGTTCCCATAACGTGATTCGTTCTACCACACTGTGGGTGACTCTCCCACAAATTGTCACGCCAGGTACGGTGAGTTACCCAAACAGCGATAATTCAGATAAAGGCGAAGAGCGCAAAACAATGTTTATTGCCAAGACCAAGCAGAAAAACAAGGGTACAACCAGAAGACGTCCTGCTTGTAGCGCGCGGAACGGAAAATGGAGGGAATTACAATGAGCGGAAAATGGACATACCATTGAGATAAACAAACATGCCGCTATCGGAAGCGTCAAATTTCAAAAGGATATACCAACGAAAGTTTAGCCATTCTAAGAGGCCGTTACAGCACTGACTGCCATACGTGATCGCCTCGTTTGATTCACCACGTGTTTTGTTGACCATGTACAGTAATCGTTTTGACCTGTAAATGTAGGGCATCTATTTTCCAATTCTGACTCGACTTGCCCTTTCGAATACAAGCTGTTGTTTCACCTATTCCGTTTGCTCAGTTCTGGGTAAAGCGGTTGAGTGCGTACCAAAAGAGACGATCCAGTAGTTCACCACTCACTATTCTTCCCAATTCTAGAAGTTTAATACAGCCAATTTCAGTGTTCTGCACACGATATTGGTCAATGCGAAGGCTGGACGACCCAAGGGGATCGCCTTTCGTATATCGCCGATCATTTCCATACAGCTGTGCTGCCATCGAGTACCTCCGTTTACTTTTGTTGACCACCTGGCCAAACCTGCTGCATGCAATTGTTACACAATGCGGGATAAACGCGGTCAGGTCGTCAAAGGAATGCTCTCGTGCCACATCAGCAGCTTCCGCCCAGTTATTTTGTATGTAAAAGGGTAGAGCTCTCACGATGCGCACCGCTGTTGCCATCGAGTTGAGGTCTGCTAAACAGTCCATTCGGTTTAGTGCAGTGGAGCACTTGTGCATTCATATGGACGGCAGACGTGGGACTTTCGCGGTACTGCACGCACCCTTGTCGTTGATCAGTGGCTCATCTGTCATATATCTAGCAAAATAACAAGATTGTCTCTAAAGTTGTCTTCTGAGCTCGACCCTCGCAGTATTGCATTAGGTGAAAGAGATTTTGTCTATCGTCCGACACCTTAGATTCTACGCAACTCTCAAACAGCCGCGAAAAATTCTCAATAATTATTGGCGTTGCCACCGAAAATCCAAGCTCAACCTTTCGCGATGCCAAGCACGCAGACAGTGCAACTATTGTAGAGCCTACTTCTGTATACGACTAAGCAGGTACTAGTTCTGCAGTGCGGAATGCTATCCCATTCAAGCGCTCCCCACAGTAATCAGGAAACTTATGAAAATGAGGGTTTCGCCTACATCTATACTATGCTTCCACATGTTCACTACAGCTATCCTCATCCTCGTCAACCAGCATGGAGCTTTACCTAGCCTATTCAACCTCCGATTTGACTCTCAGTGGAACCACTTGTACGTCGACATCCTCCATAAGTTGCTTTCCTTTCAGGTCATCCCGTAAAATCGCGGGTCTAGCCCGAAAACCCCTACGACTCTCGAAACTATCACGAAACTCAGCATGATGCAGGTGACGATTGAATCGACAGGAACATTGTTCATCTTGCACGTTCAAATATAAATTTGACACGGATGTTCTGCATTTATTTGATGCGCTCCGTTTTCATAAGCACACGAACCAGTGTTTCTGAAATTTTGTGCACTGTGAAAATTGAAGGCGTTAAAAAGTTGTTCGCGAATACTGCAACACCGACCTGTCCACACTTAAGTTGAGCAACAATCTAGCTTGGTCGTAGCGTAGTCAAGCGCTCGGCAATTTCAGAACGCTTTTACACGAATTTCCGGTTATTCGTCTGTAGTGTTTCTGTGCATCTTTCACTGAAATGTTATTATTGTTCTTCATAGTAAGTTTAACCCGCAAACGAAAACCGTAAGCTACTGTTGTCTTACTGCATTACTGATTATGCTGTACAGATACTGACTGCATTACGATTTTGCTTTCTAACGCGTTTCGTTATCAATGGTGCGTAGAAACTAGTTCTGGATTTGAGCTGAGTGTATTTCCTATTACAACACAATCATCACAAGTGAAGTTGCGGACAGGATATTTCCGATGAATGATTTCTGTAATTTGAAGAAGCTGAGCACCCACTTAGTTACACGGGTAATCGAAGATAATCCGCAAAGCCCTGTGGTTTGGTGTATCTCCCGTGACGATATCGGGAAGGATGCTTATGGTCTGATTAAAAGTCTTGCGTTTCCGGATTTGCCTCTGTCACGTCCGTATGATTTTTAAAGCATCTGCCACTCAAGCACGGGAACAACGAAATTTCATGATTTAATACGAAGAGAAAACTAAGAAGTCCGTGCTTTTGGTTTTCTACTTCCATCTCGAGCAGCAAAGTGCAATTCCGGTTGTAAACCGCAAATTCATCTAAGACATCGATTATCTGTGGGAATCAATGCTTCCACTCTTCAGAAGAAGTTGTTACTACTTAAGGAGACACCGTTCCACTCTGCCATGGCCTTGGTGAATGAGGAACTAGCTGTGTTATATAACGCCAACAGTGCTGGGAAGCAGGCACACTAAGAGTAGCGGCAGCCCGAAAAAGTACCTAGTCAGCGTAACACGGCAGTTGAACGGTTTCATTCTAACCCGAATTCTGCCTAACGCTGGGATAATTGTAATTTGTGTGGTCATAAACATTCTCGACTGATGTGCCTATTTCGCAATTCCGAATGCCGTAAACGCGGCTAGATAGAACACATTCGAGCCGTCTGTCTTAGTTCAAAGACGTGTTTAGTCCTGAGCTCTTTAGGAGAGCGAAACATATCATCTGGCTTTCAAGCCACTGCTGTTGTTGTAATTTCTACTAATTCAGCTGATTGCGACAGCTAGATTGGGATCTTTTTCTTACCCCTATAATCACCCGCCGTGCTAGAAAATTTTCTGCGACTGATCGACGCACGGAACCTCGTGTCGGCCAAACAGTTTGCGAGATTTTCGACAATTCGTAGGTTCCGAGCAATCAACAAAGTCCTGCGCTGAAGTCTGTTCAATCGTTCGCCGAATTTCGGAATTTCTCTTTCGTCAAAGGCGACGTAGTTGAACATTTTCCCGATTCTATCTCGAAATGGCGAAACAGCCTGAAGATGCATTCGGACGTTCTCCCCAGAGTCACCTTGAACTGTTTCAAACATTGATCCGCACACAACTTTGTGATAGGTAAACTGATATAACATCACACATTTTGGACCAAATCTGTGGAGCAAGCGAACGATCTATTTACCTGCTGCGTACTTCAAAGTTTTGTAAGTCACAATCATTCTCCTTTCGATCACGCCCTTATTTTTTAGCAGATTTCACGTTTGTGGTACTGATTACTCATTTGCTGTTTGTATCGCCTGTAATTATCTGCAACGATCGTGCATAACCCAGCGTGCTTCTCACATATGCGTTGAGGAATATGCGTCATTAGTATTGTTATAACTCAGTCATTCACTGTTACCCGTGCTCCCGAACATTTCTTTATTGTAGACACCGGGAGTGTTGAAATTTTTGTTTCTGTTGATTGCATGAAGTGGCTGAAACCTTCTGTTCCCTTAAGGCCTCCTAACACTTCAGTTAAGGGTACTACTGGATATGATAGGCTTATTCTTGGCGAGTGCGGCATCCCACTCACAGGTATGCAACCCATCACTTACGCATGTTCATTTTTTGTTACTAATTCTGGTCTGTCTATTATTGTTCTCAAGTGCATGAAGATTTTGAGGCTCTTTATTTCACTCTAGGTTGAATCTTCTGAGACTATAGATTCCGTTTCTGAGTATGTTTCCGACCTGATTTTGGTTGGTGAAGAAGCATTTGCAATTCAGTCGGTGCAGAGAAGAGCTCCTCAGCGTGTGAAGAAGAAGGAACGCGATCTCCACGACAACCCGGGCTTTCATTTGAGCCGCGGCGGGTTTAGTGAGTGTGACTCATATCCAAACATTGTATGCTATCAATGTTCTACCGCATGAATAATTACGCTCTAGAGATATCGAGTACATTACGAATTCGTTGGCTAACGTACTGTGCTATTACTACTGTGTAGAAAATTGCTCTGGGTTTGAGCTAAGTACATTTCCGAATGCTGCTGCCTATTTACAATCACCCCACTTCCATATACCACATTGTCTGTCATTGGCTGACAAACCTGTGTCCGTTCTAATGAATCGTAAACTGTGTAAGTCAAAATAAATTGATTTTAAACCCACACCATAAACACTTGTAATTAATTTGTTATTGATGCAGGCTGGTTGTCGACCATATGCGTCGGTATAGGTGATCCTATTTGGTGGTGCTCTGGTTACAGAATTTACACCCGTTGTCTGTTGAACCAAACTAACATTGCGCTCCATTGTTTTCTTTTCTAAAGCCATGCAAAACAAATGAAAGGTCACATTCCAAACCACTATCGCAAACGCGTATTCCGCACTGATGTGGCGCACCACTTCCTCAAAAGCATTCCAGCTTGTACCTGCTTGCAAGTGCATTTAACCTGATAAACACACAAGTCTAAGACTCAGTTAAAAATAATGAAGCACCAATCTATATAAGATTGACGTAAACAATAGGTAGAGTATAAGCACCATGTTGACTAGCGTGTGCTCAAGTTCCTAAAGATCCCACATTAATTTCTAAGTATTTGCCCACGATGTTATGGGATGTATTTTGTTTCAGAGATGTGTAATGAGCAAAGCATTACATTTTATTTAATTCCGCTGATTATCAAATGAAGGCGATAAAAAATGATTTAATCCTCATAGCACGCAAGTTCACTTCTACTTCATTATCAACACCACATGTTAACCGGATTATCAAGTCCAACTGTTTTGTCAGCATTTTGGAGTGTCAAGTTAACACCACCTTGTGAGCGCTGTTGAAAACCCTTTCGATCGCCACAACAAATTACTCGATATGATGTGAGGGTTTTTCACGTCCTCCGGATTATTCAGTCATGTACATTAACAAATATTCCCCAAAACCAACCACTACTGGTTGGCCGGCCTCAGAGTTTACCACCTGTAGACAGACTGAGCCGTTAGGAGAAGAACTGGGTTGATTTTTAACTCTTTCATATTTGAGCACAACCACGAGACAATTGCCTTCTTGTACGATGCGCATCCAACGAATCATCGGCTCACGGAAAGTGGAGTGAACGACTCGGGGCATCTTTTCGTGTACAACACACCAACTGCTGAGTTGAAGCAGTATGCTGCAGATGCTTACGGCAAGTATAAAATTACCATGGATATTTGCAACACCCGTCGTTCGTTGAGACCTCCCGCAGTAAGCAAGTAGGTTAGCGTACGGTAATTTTACGGAAAATCTGTCTTATATTGTGAATGTTATAGAGAAAAACGGTGTACTGCTTGTCATCGGAGACGGGAATAACAGATACACGCACATATGTTTCGCATGGAAGCAGCAAGTGCAGTTATTTGGACGGTTTACTGATGTGGTAACTGATATGGCTTCAGGCTACTTCGGCGAGTGTGAGGTCATATGAGACCTACTTGTGGCAGTGGGTGCCATGCGTGGCATCGACGTGACCGCGATCACAGACGGGATGGGTCATGGACGACCCGTGATTTACGCCCATGTTCGAGGTAAGAAGTACGCTTCCCTGGACACACGGACGTCACTGGCAACGGTAAGTGATGTCCTACCTAACATGTTACGTACTGTTTGGTTTTAGACCAGCATATACAGCAAAATGAAGACCTACTAAAACAGAACGGAATACAAGGAGGTTTCGGAAATTCGGACGGAATATTTCAGATAATGGTGTGCACATAATAAGTGTATTCCGACACTTTAACATCATTTTCACGTTATGGCTATAGGGTGCATGTAGGCTGACCGCCGAGGGTATACTTCAACTGGTCACCCCGAAAGGTTTCACTTGGTAGCATGCTTTGCTTCCTGTTTAACCAGTTTGCTTTTTCGGAAGCATATGAAGTTCCACCTCCTGGAAGGTTCATGTAACTTTACAAAATTGCCGAATAATGTGTTAACATAATGTCAAAGCAGCTTACGCCCGATTACAGTGAGAAGTATACACGGCAAACAGATCACGCCGACATACGCCAGATGCAGCCTTATCTACTTACCCACAGCGCCCCCGAATTTTAGTGGTTTCCAGTTACACGTGGGGATGCTCATAAGCACTCGCACTTATTAACTGTCGGCACCTATTTCACGGAATATCGAACGCGCGAGTTCACGAAAAATGGTTTTCAACTTATTCTGTGCACGCTCATTAATCACTCGTTGCTAACTACCTCTATCTACCAAATCACAAAATTTCAGCCACCTCGTTAACCTGTTTCGCTATTAAATTAACGCGATTCCTCGGCGACTTTAGTGAAAATCTTGTAAGAACTGAAACAAAAATATTTTCTACGGCGCAATTGGCATACTTCATACTTTTTAGAATATTCCGTCCACTACCACTCAGACGATATTCCAAGCTCAAATGTTAACTGTCTACCAACTACAGCATTTACTCCCTGCGGATAATTTTCAGCCCACTTCACGAAGCAGTAGCGCAGATAATCATATTAAGCGACAAAAAGCTGAGTAAATATGAGTTAGTCGTGACAGTAATAACGCTTCACGGGTGAATAGACCCAACACCGGACGCGTGTACGCACATGAAGATTCTGGGGTAGTGTCGTGAACAGCTTGTGGACGCCCCACCTGGTGATCGAGGCCTCGACTCTCTTGGCCGCCATTCTGTCACCCCAGTAATCGTAAAACTTTCAGTAGTACATATTTTCTCAGTGATTTTCCACAGAAGTAACATAATTAGTGCCAGTGAAATCCACCCCTTCATTAAAACTGTGGCGGCTATAAGCGGCTTTTCAAAACAGGTAACAATACTTTGCATATGTCAGAAACTGTCATGCCCGGTCGTCCGTGAACTCGAAAGGACATCTCAAAGCGTTTCGCTGAAAGTGTCTGTCAGCCTGAACGTTTTAGTAGTTGTTACGTGTTTTCCTTCTCATTAAATACCTAGCATTTTTTTCACATTTTAGACTTTTTGGCGTTTGATAATCTGCTGATGTGCCAGAGAATTGGTCCACTAACTGTCCAACTGATTTCTTCCCCAACTCATAGCTTCTACCTGCGGGTGGGCGTTGCACCTAAATTTTTTTGTACACCTCGTGAATTTCGGCCTTCAGGCACTTAACCATCAGGCCTATCGGTTGCAAAGTTAGTACAACGATGAGTAGTGGATTTAAACATTATATGCAACCCAGGTGAATACAAAAAACTAGAGGATAATAAAAATTTAGAAATAAATGACTCACAGGAATTCGTCTAGGTGCGTTGGCTTAGCTCTACTCTAGTGGATGAGGGCATTTTCAATGGATTCCATCTGTAATGTTGCCCCGAAGATATGCCAAGTCCACTGCAGAGGCAATCGTGATGTCAGATAAATTCAAAAACCGTTGCATAGGGCAGTTGATTTCGTTAGTTTCCTAACTCTCATAAACCGGGGTGCAGGCGACATAGAGCAGATAAAGAACCCACAGCACGCGAGTTTCGGGAAAAACTGTATATTTCCGTTCATACGGTCCAAACACCAGGTGTACATGTGAACTTAGGAAAGTTGAAACAATAAAACTTATGAACCACAAAGCTCTCCAAGAACGCTAAACATGATATCTACAAGCAGTCACTGCCAGCGAACCTTGGCGACATACTTCAACTGCATTGGTGTGTGGCAAACCGGTCCGAAAGTCCATTTGCAGAAAGTCTATTTGCTGCTTGTAACCCTTCTTTTTATGTTCCAGACATAGTACCAGGCAAAAAAGGAGCCCCACTGCAGAGTTTCACGCAAAATATGGTGTTGCTCACAACGTTGGGGTGTTGTGAACATAACTACAAGCAGGTGACCGATAAGTCCATATATCCGGCTACAGCTCCCGAAGTTAACATGTGTCGAATGTTTAAGTAGAAACAGTTGTGACCAGAGAAAATGTTACCCTCCTAAAGCCTCTAGCGAAATCCATTTTTCGCATGGCTAGCGAGTATTTTTTTCCACCAGCCTTTTACTGCACGAACAACATGAGTTCTCCCGGGCTTCACAAATTAGAACCAGTACATCGAACACTCTCTCGTCTTCATCATTCCATTCGATGCCCAAAAGGCTGGAAGACAGGCGCTCAAATGGAGAGTATCTTATTGTATTTGCGTCAGAATTCCCTTCTGGACATCACCGCTGGCCTTCGTGATACCTATTTACTCTTGAAGATCGATTCATTGCTGACCTACGGCCAAATTCCCGTTGCCAATGGGAACGTCGCCAAGTTTGTGGTCCTTGTACCTTTTGACTTATCGGAGTACTTACTTATCGGATTACAGGAGGTCACTCAGCTTTTCCTCGACGACGTCAAGCAGTATTTGGGTGCAGTCTACAAGTGCGTCAAAGAATTCCTAACCGCAAGCACCTGCGGATAAGAACAACAGATTCAACTGCAAATTCCCCGACATTTTAATAGTTTTAAGCACAACGGAAAAAAATGGACAGAAATATATTTCTGGCCAACCGTCAGTAGAGTTCTTAGAGCACGATGCTGGTCACAATGGTATTGGTGGGAGCAATTCACGACTTTACCCATCCTCCCACACCCGCTGCCATCCTGATCTTCATCGCAGTGTCCATTGAGTAAAGGTGGTTCATTCCAGAATGTCCTAAGCTCATGTAACTTTCAATCGACTGTGATACTCGGAATTAGGGACTTTGAATAGCCCTAGAAGTCGTACTTGAATTGAAACCTCCCACGCAAGTAATAAGGAGAAGACTTGGCATTGGTAGCTGTAAGCAGTTGTTATTCATGAGTAGAGACGCCGAATTTACACATGTGCAACAGTATTAACGAAATCACCGTCTGTCATTGGCTGATCGTATTAGCACATGCAAAGTCAAACTGTATGTTAATTGCTGTAATGCGCAACAGACAAATTGGCGAATAACAGAAGACACAACACACACCGTTCGTCCAATCCTGATGTTGTATCTTTAATGCGACATCTGGATTGGCCATATGTCAGATCTTCTGTTGTGTCAGGGTTTGGATAAGCGACGAATCAGGTAGATTTTCACCACAACATTCCCCTTTAGAATCCTCCGCATTCATATTTCTCAATCGTTTCGATCTTCCAGAGGCATCGAACTCATGCGGTACAGGGTGTTCTGCTTCCTCCATGGTCACATTTTCTAGTGCTTCGAAACCGAATTTGGTCAGTGTGTCTCCAATGTATGGTGACATCGTGCAGGTCAGTAATTTCTACCATTGTTCTGCCTAGCTGGCGAGTGATCAGTCCTTTGGCAGGTCGCAAATCGTTTCCATAAAAATATTTCACATCCGTTGAATCTACACACTGAAGTGATGCTCTCAGACACCTCGAGTTAAACAGCATCGCTGGGCTGTCCTTCGTTCTGCAATGAGCTGCGTTCCTGTACGGAGGAAGAAAGTTATCGAGAAACACATTCAGTTCAGCAAATGTTTTAGGATTATTGAAACTCACGACACTTTTGAGCGTTTTCACAAGATTTTCTGCGGCCCCGGTTGAACGTGAATGCCGAGGTGCCATTCGCAAGTGTCGACACCCGATGTTGTCAAGCTACTGTTTCATTTCAGCGGAACAAAATTGTGACCTGTTGTCTGTCACCAACACCTGCGGAATGCCTTCGCGACTGAAACATTTACGAAATGCCGTGGAAGGTGAGGGTGTAATAATTACTTCTGGCCACCGTGAATCAATTAACACCAGAATGTGATAGTTACCAATAAGTGGTCCACAACAGTCTGCGAGCACCCGTTGCCATGGTAGGTAACTTCCCTGCCAAGGTGTCCAATTCTTCGGCCTGGTCTTTATTTTGTGGAGGCAGGAGTGGCAGTTCATTGCAATTCTCTTGATATCCGAGTTTATATCTGGCCACCAACACATCTGTCGGGCCAGTGGTTTCATTTTCTCCACGCCCAGGTGACCTTTATGCAAGTCTTCTAATACCACCTTTCGTAGCGGTGGTGGAAGGACCCATTGATCTCTCCGACACAGCACGCCATCAGGTTGTATTGACAACTCTTCTCGGTTCTGGAATAGTACTGGGTGTTTCTTCCTAATATTCGACGGCCAACCCTTGGTCATTGCGGCAATTTCCGTGCCATAATAGTTCTTAGTTGTCTTGATAAAGTCACCTCAGCTTATTGGAATAGCTGACGAAGCGATGAAACAAACTTCAGCAGCTGATAAGAAATCCGCTTGAGGAATCTGTTTACCAGGACGATGAACGATTTCATAGTCGTATGCTGCTAGAACTAGACTCCATCGCTGTATCACTGCCGCTGATGATTTGGCAATTGATTTGTGGGGGTCAAATAAATACTGTAGAGACTGGTGATCTGTAACGATTTTGAATCTAACATCAAACAGATTTTTATGCAGCCTCCTGACAGCTCAGTAGACTGCTGACGCCTCCTTATGCGTTTGTGAATATCCTTGCTCTGCCTTACTCAACAAACGTGACATGCAAATGATCGGATAACCCTCCTGTTCCAACACTGCACCAATGTCAACACTGGATGCATCAGTAAATGGAGCTAACATCGGCCTTTTAATCACAACTTGTATTAAATCTCGCGGAGGAAAATCGTCCTTTTGAGTCTAAAGCGCCGAATAATACCTTATGGAATGAGGGAACATGTGCATAATGCTCTCAACAGATCGAAAGAAGACGGCGTGATCTCGCAGGTTAATTCATCAGCATGGGCCACACCAACCATTGTGGTTATGAAGATGGCAAATCACTTAGGATATGTGGTGACTATAGATTGACGCTGAACCCAAGACGGAAAAAGTGCGCAGCGACAACTGAGGGGCCGGAAGATTTTATGAAAACCATGCACGGTAGCAAAGCGTTTTCTAAAATTGACCCGACAAACGTATACTTACAAATTCCGTTGCAGTATGATTCTAATGCGATCACTACGATTAATACCCCCCTTGAGTATGGTTTTTCACCGTTCGGATTACACTCATTAGCTGGGATATTCCAGTTTACGATTGATGAAGTAATTATCGATTTACCAGGAGTATACGCTTATCATGAAGATAAAACCATGTACGCCGACAATGCAAAGGAGCATGATGAGAGGCTACTTTCACTTCTGGAACGATTCAGGGATAAGAGCATAGCCATAATGCCTTCTTAATGCGTGTTCCAAATGCAAGAGTTGAGTGTTCTTGGTTTTACCATATGCGATGAGTGATACAGGTCGGACCCTGACCGGTACAAAGCCATGGTAACCGTTACATCCCCCAAGGAACCAAGATGAGCTGCGATCAATAATGGAATGTCTGCACTACTCTTCTACTACTATTATGCACACAACCGTGTTCAAGATTTCATTATGTACTGCATTCCCACTATCAAAATTCTTTAATACATCAAGGTTGATTTCAAACTGGCCGCTCCATTCTATGTGTTTACCCATGGTTACTTACCTCCGAAGCTATCGAGTTTTAAGTATCTTGAGTCCCTTTCTTTTCCACCGATTTTCGACAAAAACTGGGTGGCAGCAGTAAGTTTGTGCTCGTGTAGCGGGTTCGGCTAAGTGAACTATACCTATATTGTCAGGGTTAACTCTCCGTTTGTCTTGTCAGAGGAAGCTCTCTACCGGCCCCATTTATTAACCTTAGCTATGTTTGAGTGTCGACTGTCATTTATATCTTTTTTGTTACGAATCCACCTATGTCATTAGACGTTTGCTTTAACAAGAAGGGAAACCAACAAGTGTCTGACACACTCGAGCACACTACTCACGCCACACTGTCACTTATCATCCCGCTGTATTATCGTTCCGTTTTACTGCACGTTCGCTCATACGTGGCTTTCGTTTGTGACAATGTAAACGTTATTTGTTTATTGCGTCACTTCCAACCGGATGTCTTGGCCATACGACTGGAATCCGTTATGTCCCTTCGTTCCATTTTCAGAGACTAGGGATATGCGGTCAGTCTCCCTCGTTCCATCACACGTGGGACAATTCGCATATCAGGTGGTGGAACCAACATTTTGGATGACGTATTTGTACACCAAATGGGGATAAAAAAACCACCGATATAATTAGATTAGTGTTTCCTAAACTTCGCTATCTCATTACCCACTCACCTCTACAAGCCCAACAACATCCTTCATTTTCTTCACAAACACATCATAAGGACTGATAGACAAATAATATCAAGGTGACAGAAAATTGAATAAGGCGCAATATAAAGTTGCGTACCACTTTAATGTCTGTTGCGCTCGTTAGTCACAAAGAGATTCGAATGACCGAATTGAAAACTTTGAAGTTTCGTTAGATGGTTGGATAGAAAATGTGCGACTGACCTAAACTTTGACTAATAAGTATTATTTAAAACACTGAGTTCCCTTGATCCAGTTCACCAATAGCGATAGAAGACATACATCGCGAGATGTTAACATTTCGTTTACTCACTTCAGTCACGAACGTAAAACATTAGTATATATAGGACATGCGGTTAGCAACACAATCAAAAACATTCATCCACTGAATTTACATGAAACAAAGACTGTCGTCAGCTCCAGGGCATACAAACTGCTTGAGTCAACAGTTTATGCACATACAAAGCCGGACGGTGAGTATTGTATGTAAGACAGAGAATGGACCCGGATTACAGCTCTGCTTCCTTTCAAAATAAAACCACTTTTTCTCCAACCCTGTTAACTTTTTCAAAGAAGTTGTTTGTGGATGGGTCAATAGATCGGTCTTTAGTGCGACTTATCAGAGGATTGTCAAATCTCAAGAATTGATCTATATGGATCTCAAGAAGAAATGCACATCATGTATCAATTTCATCATCTGTCATTCTGCTTGTATAGATAAACATACTGTGCTTGGTATATTGACATAGGTCGAGCGGTGAATGTTGCGATTGAAAAGAGCAAAACTACACAAAAATGGACGGAAAGCCTAGTTAAACTTGATAAGGTTCACGACATTTCCTCGCAGCTGAGATCTAATTTCAGTAGATGGTATACATAGTTCTGAAAAGTAGACCATATCTAGTTCGTGAGTTCATGAGAAATTTAAACCGATTTTTAAAAATCGTCTTCCAGTCTCCCATAGTGTTTACATTCACAGTTTCTCATCATAGTCACTGAACGACTCTGTACCACAATAAGCCCTGAAAGATTTTCGTCACGCTGGGTTAAAATTTCTCAAGTGAACAAGATTTCACTTTGTTTGTCCCAGTGGAAACACTATTCATTAATACCCAAAGTCGAACACGGGTATTCGCGTGCGTTTATTAGTTGAAGGGTTAGTTGTGAGCGCGTTAGGTACAGTTTCATTCGCAGTAGCGATCCACTGTTAATCTCACGCAAATGCAAACGAAGACTTCTTCCGTTGGAATTCGTGAAATATTGACTTTTCTTCCTGTCTATTTCTAGTCACCTTGAAAATGGCCTTCTCGAAACTGAGCTTTCAATCAAAGACAAATGAAGGCAAGCAGTCAACTGAGGTTCAATTCTTGCCAAAGCTTAATTACTCAGTTGCTATGCAAAGTAATCTATCGTCAATAAGCTGCATATTCTCCCCTCAACAACTTCAGCCTCGTCATCTATCGTTGAGTTATTAGCGAAGTCGTCTTGATAAAATTATGTGGACACATGTAAACACTACGCAGAACCTCGCTAATTGCCATTGAAATTAGTTAATCCATTTCTTGGGGAATTTTCGCGCTTAATAGCAAATATATACATATATCTCGTGGAAGACATTAACCAAACCGTTGGGGTGGTGTACTCCCAGTGTTGTTCCCGCAATCTTCCAAAAAATACCCCTATAAAAATGTATCACTCACCAATTTTTGTGAGTAGTAAGGTGCTGATAAAAAATAACAGTTTACGGCAACGGGCACGACGGAAATTCGATTAAGATTCAGGGCGAACAGTCTGCTTACTACGTTTCCAGAAAGCTATCAGACAGACGTTATAGTCACGGCTAAACCACGTGTAACCTCTTAATCTCAACCAAACTAAAAGCGTCGACCAACCAACCTCTATAGTAAAAAAGGTCAGCATTTGTAGGTATCTAGTGGTTAGGTAATTCAGAATAACCGTGGCTTCTTCCAGTTAACTAGTTAATTCGGGTTCACAAGCTCTTTCTAAACATCCGTATTTTCAACAAGATCAAAGAAAAGTGTGCGTGACAAGCTATTTTCTATTTAATGTGTTTTAACGGAACAATTTAAAATGCATCAGTTCCCAACAAAATGTAGTACTCATGGACGGAATGCGAAACACCATCTATCATGGCTATCACCTTTCCAACACACAACTTGTTCAACAAACTGCAAGGCATCCAAACAGATAGCGCCTCTGTTTGGATTCGAGTCAAACCCTCGGCATCCAAGATGCTTGAGGACCTTTTTTTATATGAAATATAAATTTGGTCTCATTCATTTTGTCCTACAGTATTATCAGGATGCAGATCAGCCACAGTTTACATAGCTTAGTAATCCGCGGTTAATTTACGATTCAAACGGATCGATAAATACCAAAGAACCGCACAAAGTGTGATTTAGCAGGAATCTGGCTTAATGGTGAATGGGGTCTACTAACGGTATGAATTTAAACAAGAGTTTCAGGTGTTAGTTCTAGTTCGTCAACCGTTATATCAGCATTGTTAATACTAACAGACAATCACCTCTGTCATTAACTGAAGGGTTCAATTGCCAGACCCAGGGCAAATGGCCCGCGTTGTGTAATTCGATGTTCATTAACGACACAGTATAGTGATAATCACCAAAATCATTGGGTAAAATCATTGACAGGAGTTCAGTAGACCTCATTCCGTTTGATCATGTTTATCCAAGCACATACACACGCAGAACACATCCATGGGGTGGTGGCCGCGTCATGAGACATACTAACACGTGTACATAAGTTCTCTGATTAGATAGAAACCACTCCTCTGAGCGCTCCAATAGTAAGGTACGCTGATTGCTTAGGAATTACACTTAACACAGTACAGTAACTTTTAGTGCTTCAGAAAGTGAGGAACGAGAAATTAGGGGAAGGAGTGTGGTGAAAAGCGTCGCGTATAGCAATTTACCTATAAGGCAACAACTTACTTTGCAGAATGAGGTAATCAGGGGCGAGCTAGCCGGAAGTCACTATAGTCCATACTTTAAATACGTCTGACTGACTGTATCAACTAGACACATAGGAAAACCGTTTTTAGAAGAAAAACAGTGAATGCTTTTTGTTTGCTAGTGCACAGAAATGTCTTCCGTTCAAGGGTACACGTTAAACGTCCACATATCCCGCTTTCTGGTTTCTAAAATCCGAGTGATCCACGGTTAGACTTGATCATACTAAAACACTGGTCCAAAAGGGGTGGATCGCACTGTCGCCTACCTTTTGCTTTACGTGAATGAGTTTATGAAAGAACAATTACTGCATTGCCTGGAACTATGACCCGATGTGCTGGCACCCCGCGGCGAATGACAGTTGGGTCCAAAGATGGGGGCCACAATTGTCCCGTCAAAGCTTGCCGAAAAATTTACTATTCACACTGGTCTGCTGATAAAAATTTTCAGCTGTCAATGTACCAGTCGAGCGCACAAGGTGCGCTTTTGTGTGTGTGTGCCCGATTAGCGTACCCTTAAGCAGTCTTTGCCGACAATTAACTTGTGGCGGTTTCCTGTGAACCTTAAATGCCTCCGATGCATGCGGTGCGGTAGATGAATGGACATTTGGACGTAGACCAACATAAGGAAGGGCGATTTGGAGTCGTTTTGCTGGTTGCTTTAGTTGTGCGTCATACGCGACAATGCCTGGATCGGGACAGGAGTGAACAGACAAAGATGGTCTATTTACGGGAAATATCCATGCAGATAAACTACTGTATGCGACTTTGCTCAACTGGGAAGCAATTTCCAGGTGTTCTCGTCCTGTACCGTCCTGAAAGAGTTTCGAACCAGTAGGAACCCTCGTACAGAATGTACCTGAGCCTGCAATAAAGGTACAAATAACGCAACCGCTCGTGCAAGGTTGAGCACGCATTTCACGATTACAAACCAACCAACCAGTGAGCCTCTGGGCATCGGTTTGGGTCTAATTAGCGGCATCAGTCGCGTGTCAATAAGGTGTAAGGCCCCGCGGGGAATTTAACAACCTTACATATGGATTCCGTTGTCCATCAGATACCAAGTTATGTGTAACTGTCCGGTGGACCTGTGTTCAACACACAGTCTCACCGACAAGGCAAACGTTGAAGCCCACCTAAACTGGTCATGAAAGTCGAAGCCGTATTCTTAACCACTTCGTGGTAGTTTTATTTGTCAAGATTAAGTGTCGAGCAGTAGCATGCAATTTCCGTCACTGGCCTCGATCCGAATGGAGCCCCTGAATTATTCTCACCGAAGCTTATTCGCAGCTTTCAGGGATTACTAACACTCAGGGAAACAAGCATGTCGTTGTTGGTTGTCTATTTTCATTGCTGGGAGCAGTTGTACCCAACAGTGTGGATGGTGGTGAACATCATAGTGTTTGGTGGGATGAACAACATTTGGACGCCAATTGAGTAAGTGGTAGCCAAGCGATTGTGGTGAGACCGATGCCCTGATCGCACTGGTCGTCGTGTACAGGTAACCAGCGAGTGAACAGTGCATGGCCCATTCTCAAGCCTGACTTCTTGTCCGTGTTGGACGTCTGATCGGATCTGGCACACAATAATAAGTAGCCTTAAATTCAACTGAATGATCAAAAACCCGGGAGGTGACAATAGCCTTGGCAACTCAGTAGATAGAGGTAAATAATCCTAAGTTTATACACCAATTACTGTGTGCAGTGAATCTAGGTGAACACCGATGTGTTGTATACAACTGATGCTAAAGTTTTATTTCCAATTTGCCCCAGATCTATTTGATGGCATCTCACGAACTCAATTATTTTACTAGGGTCGTTCGCCGTTATCTCAATGCGAGTCGTTTTGAGTACCAATTAATCATTACTTTCAACGAAATATCTGTTTATCTTCACTGTAACCCCGGTTATTAGTAGCCGGTTTATTTGTAATCCCAGGAAAAGCATCACTGAAAATTTTCAACAAAATCGCCTATTTTTAAAACGTTCATCTAACATTGTGCTATAGAGGAAAGAAATGCCCCCAAGCCGGATGCAGCTTCATGTTTTCTCTTGCCCATATCTACGCCAGGGTCTGCGATTGACCTGAAAAGTGTAAATTTCTTCAGAACTCAGACAGAAATGAGGATTGGAATTTGAATGAAGAGCAGAAACACCACTCAAACGAAGCAACATTTCATAGAAATAGAAATCCGCAATCGATCGTTAGACTTTCGAAGGATGAGAATACAACTTGACAGTGCTGAAAAGTTCGCTGGTCATAAATATTAACATTTTTTGTAAATGACGCTGTGAGTTGTGCAACAGAATGGTTGTCACTCAGTCTCTCTGTAGGCATGTGTATGCACGGACAGCCAATCCAAGTTACTGAAGTGAACGTTTATAAAGCTCCCAGGTGGAGAAGACAGGATGAACAAACAGACGAACACCAACTTGATCGACAGCCGTATCTGTTTGCCACTGTGAACCGGCACACGATAACACAAGACCTAACGGGCGTATTTCTGCCCATTCATGTCCCGGTGTCTCTACGTCTGTACATCTCACTGTTTCCGGCAAGCGCAATAACATTTCCGGAGCACAGCATTAGAGTTGGAACTTGGACAGGACTAGGGTAGTGGACTGGATTGTGCATGCATACATATGTACAAGCGTGGAAACGTGGAAGGACTTGTTCCAAAACACGACCTTCTGACGAAACAACAAAACAAACGGAGTAAAGAGTGAGCAACGAACAATTAATTCTGCTCTCGTCAGATCCGGAGGAAAGCAAAAGTGAGAGATAACATCCCCGAGGGGATGACTGTCATATATATATATATATATACACATATTTTTAATCACGTCGACCACGGCCAGTGCTTGTGGTGTGTGTTTTGGGGGAGCTGGCTAACACTGTCCGTTTCATCGTATTACTGTCGACCTGAGTAGCCCTTCCGTTCTGTGTGATGGTGTGACCAAACAAAAGGTTGAGAAAACCCATAAGGACACTACTTCCAGAAAGAAACTGACTTGTGTATTAGAGGTTGATGGGTGTCAAAGCTTTAGTAGTCTACCTAACGTTGTTACCTGTTTGGTATTTTCCGACCAGAAGTTCAGATTATTTGTGTCTGTCTCGTGGTGATGTGGTTATGTCAATAAACACTGTTAAGCACGGTATATAAATACTTCAGGCCAACCGCAATTACTGGTGATCATCTGCTTTTAGTCGGATCTGTTAAAAGTACGAATGCCATAAGCCGATAAATGCAGTGCCCCATCCAGGAAGAAATCCCCAAAAAGTAGGAATGTGGTCGTTCAAAAATCCTCAGTACGCAATGAGACATTTTTTTCATGAAGTACATCTTTGAGGTGGGAAACCTTTCAGAGCTACGGGAAGAAACAGCATAACAATTTTATCTGACAAAATCCAGCTAAGTTGCAAGCCGAAAACAGGGCGGATAACTGGAGTGCATAAAGTTGCTCACGGATGCATTTGGGATTTGATTCTGTCATGCTAAGTCCTGCTCTACGGACTTCAGGTTTCCATGTCTGATCAACCTAAGAACTGAGAACAACGCAACACAAGTTTTCAGAAATCAAAAGTAGAATAGACTTGCTCCGGTGGGTCTTCTGTGAGCTCGTTTGAGGACACTTGAATGCCAGTCCCAGGCGTTGCAGTAAACACCAAACTAACCCAACACATCACCAACTGATCACTAGCACGTCTGAGTGACATTACGCATTATTGATCTATACACGGTCAACGTTAATATATACATATATATATATCTACTTAAATGTATAGATATGTATATATTAGGGAGCCTGAAGATTGTGACTGCACTATTTAACTACGGTTGGTGAAAAGTTTCAAATGTTGACGAGTGTATTACCCGCACGATTAATGTTGTTTTCGGAGGTCTGGACCCATGATTGCTAAATAATTTTCTCTGTACGATTTAGCACGCACCCCTCTATTAAGTCAACTGCCGAACTCTTGGAGGAAAATCGATATGTAGTGATGTAGTATACACCATTGCTACCCCTTACATCAAACGGTATGTGTGTGCCTCAGCACACTGTGGGACACAGTAAGAGCTTCAGTACGAGCTCCGCACTGATCCACCCAAAAGACTTTTCACACTAGTTGCCTGAATACCTATAATTGAGCCCGGGTCTATAACGTGGTGTTATGCCTCGACACATCGCCTTCTATGTCTATTGCATTTGGGCAGCAGACCTCGCATTCTTTTGTCTCTTTTCTCCAGTAGTTGCTTCTATTACGTTATTGGTCTTATTGATTTCCCATATTCAAGGTGTTCTTCCCCCTCCTTACTCAGTGTTGGTTACCTATGTATCGGGTAAACCTGTGTCTCGTTCCATCAACTTTTTGATTTAGTAATCAATATATAAATGTGTAATTATCTGCTGATCAACCTACGATTTAATTATTCACATAGCCTGATTGCCGATTGTTTTCATTCTCTGGCCTAGACCACGTGGCACATCCGGTTTGCTCAAATGTACTCAGCCGTCTTGAGACTCACTGGTGAGTTCTTGTGCGCCACTGGGAATGCGAATAAAGCGTTGTTTAACCGCTATCTGAATAGTACGATATCGCGGTCTTCTGTCAAATGTCGGGTCCGAAGGGTTTTACACTCAAGGTCATACGTTGTGAGTCCAACCAATGTGGAACACATAGAAAATAAAATAAAAACTATTACCAACCTACATCGACCGAAAACAATGTGATAAATTTATATACTGTCGCTGATGACAGTTTCAATCACTGACTGTATCCTACGCCTATTTGTGCGCTATCACTGACCAGTTTCTGAGGTCACTGATGTCAAACGGATTAATTCCTTTCTAAGCAACTTTTTCATGAATAATATCATTCTGTCAATACAATTTTGATCGGACAAGCAATAGGCCCAAAGGAGTGTTTTTTTTAACTATAGGGACGGAGAGTCTGAGTGTGAAAAATTATCCTATCTTATGATGTATGCGTGTTGGATACTGCATAGATCAGTCAGTTTATGAATAAGTAATTTCACAGTGTATGTTTCACTTATTAAATTATTCAAAATTCGAAACAATTCGATAAAGGAGTAATAATTTGCCGTGATCATTTGAGTCACTGTTGAGAGAAGCTTACAAGTAACAAAACCACTTGCATGGCTATTACCACTGCGTGTAACTGTATCCCAATCTTTTACAAATCCAATGAATAATTTATAATTGTATATACCTGGTGAGAATTATCGAAAACAATTGCTCTCACCTGTGATTCTTCACGGAAGGCTTAACAATTAAAGTCATATGATTCTCTATGATCCTAAGACACTGTTCCCTTTCTGGGGCCGCTTCGCCCACTTGGGGGTGATTTCAGCACCAAGATGCGTGATTAGATTCCTGAATCTGTACCGGGGATGATCGAATTTTAGGGAGCTCCCGATTTATGAGAGAGGCGTTTAGAATGACGGTTAGATTCGATAGCTGACCTTGATGTTTAGTGGCTCGGCACACAGGACATCCAATCAAAGCTGACAGTGGCAGTGTCATGTTCAGTAAGTTGAACAGGCATTTGAAATACGCCTCAGTTATAACCATTTGCTCCTTAAAAGAAGAGCGGAATCTGACGAGTGGTGCTGGATTGTGGCTGATGTAGGTTTAACACCACTCTTAGCCCTGGAGACATCTCAACCAGACCCTTCTGAATAGCAGCACTAGTCATGAGGTCCCCTCTTGTCAGAGGTCATCGGCAGCGCACGTCCTTGTCATGATCAGGATAGGAACCTCGGCTACGCATTCGTGTTAACCACCATGTCGTTGGTTTTACATTAGGCAAGACCAAGTGACCGTACTGAACGTTCATTCAGGTTCGCATGCCAATAGTGTTCAGTTTGCCCGATCACCTCGACAGAACGCAAAGCAACTGGCCTGTTAGCAGCAGTCGGAGACCCCATGACAGGAATCTCTCTGCTGAGTACCCATCTCGGCCAAGGGATGAATCTAACCTGCCCACAAGCTTCAACGAGAGTGAAACTGGAACACAGCACCTCTTTCTGTGAAAAGTCTGTTGAAAAACTATGAGACTAAAAAAGCTGTTATCAGTGCTTAGTGATGTCCAGTCTGTGAGAAGAGAAACTGATATGTCACACACTATGTGACATCTTGGCCCCGAGAAGTGCATCCGTTTTTTTACTATTATTCTGGGGATAAACTAAATAGGTATTTTGAAATTCATCCCTCACAGTAGCATCATCACTTCGTGCCATATCGATGAACTGGCCGAAGACCGTAAAGGTCAACTTCGTGCTCATTTATGTAACTATGGATTGGGGACAGAGCTAGGGGAGAAACGGCAAGGTACAACGTGGTGGTAATGATGGTTAAGATATGATTCATAAAAGGGGAATAAACTGAAGACTAAATGCTATTCTATGAATTCTTGATAACAAATGCAGAGGGCACTCCGTGATCAGAAAACAGCCGGTGAAAAGCGAGATTATACGCCCGTCAGTCGGAACGCTGATAGGCTGATTAGATGGATTAAGTATACTAGAATAAAAAGTTCGGATACCCCTTTAAATTCGTCATACAATTCACTGACAGTAACTTGTCGATAAAGTTAGCCAGTGGCTATCTCTAACACGGCCTTCGGATTGTCCATCATCATCATCATCATCATCATCATCATCATCATCATCATCATCGTCCTCCTCGTCCTCCTCCTCATCATCATCATCAAAACGCCCGTGAGCCAGACCGGAAGTTACTGTGATCCAGACCACCGCTCACCTCAACAGTGATGTAGAATAACCCGAAAGAATTGGTGCTGAAAACGTTGGAGTGATAATACTCATACTACTACTAATAATAATAATACAATATAACTGGGCTGAAGAACTAGAAATGGTATGAAGGCATGTGCACCATTGATTGCGGCACATCGCCATCTCGCACCGCGTTTCTAACCAACGATTCGGGTGATCGAGAGGACCTCAGTCAGGCAGTCGACAACTGCCCGCTTTACTCAGTAAAGCAGCCAGGTTTCTCGCAGTTAATGGTGACGTTCTTGCTCGACCATCACGCGGTTTCACCCAACTGTTGGTGGTCTCACTAATGATGCCCGGTACAATAAACGATCAGATGGCATACGGAGTACGTGATCCAACCATCTCAGGCTGTGGAACGTGATTAGTTGAACAGCTGATTGCGTATCCCCAACTTTCCGGAATACGCGTCGCCGAACGGCCGTTTTGCTCACGCGATCAGTCTATCCATTATAAGCTGACTGACAGACACTGGCAATGTGGGGAAAGTGATAACTACCCGAACGTTTTTGTCGCGGAATGGGGTGGACTTGAGGCAGCCCACCCCAAGTCAGACTGTCCACTGTGAACATGGTTAAAACATCACTAGACGACAACTTGTCCACCAGTGGTGTCAAAACAGTAATGGGAGGAAGCTAAAGAACTTCCGGTTCAAAGAGAAGCGCAACGATTTTCCGGCGGTTAATAGTTGCCAAGATTCTTTAGTTCTTTGACATTGCCCTGGTATTTTTGCAACTGTCTCACCATCAGTTACATCAATTACATGAAAATGAGTAACGTTTTGTTTTCGTTTATGATAAGGTGTATGAGCTCGAATTTTGGTTTAAAGGTGATCATTTCAAGCTTATCTTGGCAAAACAGCTTCATGCACCCTCATCCAAAAGTCGAATTTACTGTAGCATAACATCAACAGATAGGTTTTCTTAAGGATTTCCAACAGTATCAAAACGAAAAATTTAAACAGCGACTGTCAGATTTGTTGGTTTTAGTTCCGTACGTTCAAGACTCGACGTCTGATGCAGTGTTGAACGTTGAATTTTTTAAAGCGTTCTAGTTTTGTTGATAGAAAATTGGTCCCAAACTTCTTTTGTTTATCTTTTTCAGAACACAGTAAACAGCTACAATGAATTGTGTACCGTGACTGCATACACACAAACACACAATGTGGTTGTTTGCTCCTTTTTTACAGCTATCAAGGCGTGCCTACAAAACTTTTTTGCCCGACATGGCTTGACACGTCCTGGCCTTCATATGTAGCCGAGTATTACGACGAGTTTAATCACCGTTGACAGGTGATCATTTTACGAGATCATTTTCTAGTTATTTCCATTTCAGTGTTTTCTGCCCGATAAACTGAACACTCGGATAATTCGTATTTAGGGTGGGAAAATATTTTCATTAAAATTTTTATCGACAGTGTCGTATATAGTCCAGTTGTTTCACCCTCCTTTCCTGAAGTCTCCTGAGAAATGAAAGAAACTACTTCTAACCCGATGGTCTGAATCGGCGCCATCTGGATCGTCGATTACGGTTTTCTGTGTGGATTATCCTGAATAGCCTGGAACAATTTAACACCGACCGTGCAAAACGGTGTTTTCATCTCCAGTCCCTTAACAAAAGACCTTGAGGTTCCTTGTGTCGACATGACTAACTTGACACTGAAAGCGGTCTGCTCAGGGATTTCATTCACTTGCAACATAAGATGGGCATAAGCCTTTTCCAAGGCGAACCACCGCATTCCAGAACGGTGGAACATCAAAACAAAAGTTCAGTCGCACAGAGGATTCACCCATATGGATGCAACAGTACATAAAATTGAGTGCGGGAAACAAAACTATGATCCATTAATCTCCACTGTTTTTTTCCGTTGCCTAACAGACCAAGGTAATAGTTGGCATACTAGCTGGGAAGTGGAACCGTTTGGGCATTAGTACTATTGGTAAATTGTGATTGTTAATAACTAGGTTGACTAGATATATTTCGCTGGTAGCTAAAACCGCTGAACGTAAAGGGGCACACCAACACATACAGCACATTTCTTGCTTATCCAACTTGTTCTGAGTTAAAAGTGCACATCAATAGTTTATTGTGTTCCACGGTTTCACAATACAATTGTCTACTTGTAAAGGTAAAAAATGAAGTATCTGTTGTTGAAATTGACAGGTTTTGCGCCGACTTTGTGTTATTTCATGATTCGGTTCTCTGATGACCTTTGTACCATAAAAATAGAGAACGATTCCTTCCTAGCCATTTTTGACCAATTCTGCCACTGAAAGGATTCACCTTGAAGAGGATTAATCGGCTTCCATTGCATAATAAAGGATGGAAAGTCTGATGAAACGTAGTGAAAATCTTATCAATGCACCAGCGATGCGGAACACTTGGCCGAAAATGGTTTCGTTAGCAGACGGCTCACTCAAAATGGGTGGGTGTATTTAGCTTAGACTGTCACGAGTTGAACGCAACCGTTCTGTGATCTCAACTCTCTCATTCAGTTGACCTCTTTCACTGGCTCATTTCAGAGGGTAAAAATGTATCCGTATGTTTCTTTGTTTCAACTTATCTTTAATATAGTAGATTGTTCGGGCCGGGTTTTGAAACTCGTTCCTCGTGCCTGTACCATAGCTCTTCGAGCTTTGTTAACCAGGCAATCATCGGGCACAAAGTACCTCTTCGAACTATTCCATCAACCTAGCTGATAACCTCAATCTGACCGAGGAAGAGTAATCACCGTTTTATCAATAGAAGTTACGGAAACTGTTATCTCGTCACTTCTTTAAATAGCCAGATATTCTGGATACTGTTCTTTGAGGCTTGCGACTGAAAGTTCAGATACGCTGATTCGGGCTTCTCTAGGATTGTCAACAGATTGTTAGAATGGTGACTAACACGCACATTTCACCTGCTGAAACGTAGCAGTTCGATCACCATTTCTGACCACATGCTTTCCAGTGCAGTAAGTCCTGATGTCAGTTTCTTACGTCGCGATGTCTTTTGTTCACACCACGATATCTGCTTACGATGTCTGCGGTAGTATATCTATATAATGAACCATATTGAAAGGACTGTCTATTCAATGTGACATACTGAAAGCGGAAACTTTATACCTGAGTCTTGAAACTTGGAGGGGGCGGGATAATAATGTCAAGTAAAATCGATCAACAAATCTCGGTGGATCGTGGGAACGTAAAACGCAGACCTCTATGGTAAAGAGCGCAATCGTTCCTCATTGATGAGCAGTTAACGGTTGCTGACCTGACTGTGCCAAAAATGCCACCTAACTGCACCCTAGCAACGTGTTAAGCTCTCAGTGCGAAAACGCCACTTTCACTGTGCCCACTGTACAAGTAATGAACATTTTGTTGGTTACACTCATTAAATATTTAGTACTACCGGTAAGACCTCTTAAGCCATCCTAGGCTGGCACTAAAACACGAAATGACATTGGAAAATTGGCAAACGTTACACACTGCTGCTAGATCGTAAAAAGAAGCCAGAATCTAGTGCTAACCTTCGAAGTCATCTAGCTTGGAAGTTGGTCGATATGTAGATGCTGAGTGCACGTGTCAATGACGTTCAACTTGTACTGCATCCCTTTGGAATAATTACGAATGACCTGTTCGATGCAGCTGGATACTTTACGCGAACCCGTCTATCCGAAGGACTCTAGTGAAACTATCCCAGTATAAACTAAAATTACTCGAACCTGACTACTTTACAAGAATGCACATTGCACGATTATTAACAGCACCAGAAAATGTGCGTTATAGCTTGAAAGGCCTCGCGAAACAGGTGGGCCGCCTTCGGCTATTCAATTTACTACAGTGTGGATGCATATGTTAATCACCTGTACGGGTCACTGATCTTGAATAGGCAGAACAAATGTTCTATATTTACATTGTGCAACTACATATGTATTGAACACAGAAAAGATAGTCCACTTGTGATTTTCCGGGTTCTCCTAGATCTACGCCATGTAAGTGCTGTTTAGATGTAGAACTGTAGAGTTAGAAGGGTTTAGATTCAGGGGGGGGGCGATATGACCAACCCACTCGGTCATCAGTAGTTCAGACTTTAATTTCTCAATGAATGGAGGTACCTTGGACATTAATTGGTACATTTCGTCATTCCCCTCATAACACTTGCTGAAAAGTCAATAACTCATTGAGAATATTGTGCACTTCGGATGTAATTTCATCGTGCAAGCCCCAAGAGTGTGAAGTTGTGGTTCGATCGGTGGAAATTCCACACACCTCAATGGCTCAGCAACTCACAACTTATCTGATCGCTTGCTTTGAACTGGTAAAGTTAAATCAGGGTAAACTGCTCAAGTGTGCTCGTTTTTATGGTTGCTACTGTGCAGATTAACCGTATCCAACTGAATGATTTTAGGTTTTCGAGCGCTAGCACTCAAGTGTGAAACTTGTCCTGGTCAGAACTACTTACAGTATGATGAATCTTGTCTACATATGTGATAACCAGTTGAGTACCACCCAGCCACGGTTGCTATGGAAAGGACTTAGGTGAACAAGAAATTCAACAACCCTGCGTAATCATAAGTTAACAAACGCTTCGGATAAACATCTCCCGATGAGAATGAGTTCACATGTAATTAGTCGAAAGGAGGAAAATTTGATTTATGGTAACAGGTATATGCATGTGTTGGGGCGGTTTGATGGGGGTATATCAGGTGGGCAAGATGTGAGGTCTCTGGTACATATACTGACTGATGGCCATGATCACGTGAACTAGAATTCGTGTGCCGGTTGTGGTGACTTATGTTAATCTCATCTGCTTCGCTGGAGCTCCAAATTATGGCACCCCAAAAAGAGGAATGGATGCATACACTGTCACCGTTGAAGAGAAAATCAATCTGGGATTATTGTCGTCCTTCAAGTTAACTGAACTACAGACAGCAAAACAGTCCCAAACAGCGACACAAGCTCAAGGGTACAGAAAAGGAAACCAAACATGCATTGAAGGCCAAATACTACAATTTCAACCACAGTATTTATAAACCAAGGGTCAGTGTGTGCTGGTGCTGCATGTCGCAGTTTCATGATGACGGAAGCCATGCTAACGCAATCGTTTATACTACCCACTGTAACCAAAACCTAACTAAACTCAGCACACCCGAAATCTTGCAATCTGCTTCCAACGATCTGCACTATTTGTTCAAAGGCGCTTTCGACGTATGCCCCTTCTAGCTTTCCGATCGCAACGGGACCGCCCACGGTCAAACGACGAGCATTCCGTGCACACCAAGTTGAAAATAGTGACACCTGAATAAGCTCAATAAAGTCAACTACAAATTTGCAAGCCCCGTTAAGGTTCAGAGTACTGATGAATTTAGTACAGCAATAGAAGTTTGCCACCATTGGGATGAAAGTAGTTTAGACGCAATCTTTGGCCACCTATGTAGATTGTTCAAGCGGTCCTCCATCCTTCTCACTCTGTCGAACTCCAGGTTTGTGCCCCTGACGGTCGTATATCGTTCACTTCGGAGATATGCCATATTTACTCAAAAGAAGCTGTACAGGAAGAGGTCTGTGAGCAATGTGGAGGCATTAGGCTCACGTAGTCGGTTCTTTTGTCTTCTTTTCATAGAAACCCGGAATTCTCACCATAAGTACATAGTGAAACATCTTCTAGTACAGACGCTAAAATTTGTGATTGCGTTTCCTTTTGCACACAAGGACCGACTGTATTTTACACTGTCAGGAATCTAATATACCTTGTGACAGATGTGGGTTGAAGCAATTGGCAAGTTGGCCACGCAGACATTTGAAGTATCCTAGGTTCGATTCTGCAATCACGCTACCGCTGCCAGTGCCACCGTGTTACCACGAGCTATAGAAGATGAAATAATCAATAACTGTGATCGATCGGCTAGGTCTATGGATGAAGTTGATCGATTAAGCTTAGGTTTTATTCAGTTTCGTACACTTCTATTCCTACTATAAATATGTATATCTTCCAACAACTAACTATAATTTCTAACATATTGCTCAGTTTCCAGACATTTCACTACTGACAAATGAGTTAAGCCAAATGAGTATATTTGATTTATTTCCCCGGGGGTTGAGATTTGAACTCGTATTTATCGGTTTGCGTGCACCCAACTTTTCCATTTGCATACAGGAAGCTGGCTTGGATAAACTAATTTCCTGGTCGCACCATGGGCCAAATAATGGCACATTTGTAGTCGTATAACCTTTCATAAGCAATGCCTCTTGAAGCGATCACAGGTTACAAAATGTTGCGTGTACTAGGGAGAAAAGACCGAAGGATTTCTGAATAGAGTTGACCATCGTCCCACCCGTGGATTCGCGGCAGAATCAGCTCTGTCGAACAACGACACCCAACCGAGTAGTCCACTCTAGCCCACTAAACGCTAGCAGGTAGACTATTAGATCACCACAGGACGATCCTTCTGTCATATCCGATGGGATGGACTGAACAATCAAGTGTCACACCCTGCAGCTCAAATTTCTTTTCGAGCAAATGCTCACTCAGACACAATCACAACCATGCACGAATTAGGTGGGTTGTTTAATTAAATGCACAAATTTGGCCCATTCTTGACGCATCCCGTAACAGCTGGCCCGTCATCGAGTGGATTTTGTGTAAACTCAAACCGTTGGTTTTATTTAACACCCTTTGCACTGATCAGCAGAAGTCTGAGTCGAATGTATTAAGTTTTGTACAAGTGCTCTCAACTTGACGGCCTAGACATGAAAGACTGATTGACGGACCCAACAATCCAGCAGGATGCGTTGAACCGACGACCGGATTCATTATAGTCTGCGCTACGAGATAACACTGACAGAATTTCGGAGAACTCAGTACTACTTGGTCATATTATTTCTCACAGAAAGCGAGAATCGTAAGTTATTTGCGTCACTGGTGAGTAGTGAGGGGCTAGGTTGAGTTCAAATTGAACACCATTCACACTTGATGCAGATAGACTTTCCAGCCAGCCTCATTCGAAAAGAAGCACTAGACTCGAGTTTCGCTTTCACTGGAGCTCGACAGTAACGCATATCTTGGTTTTATTTATGTTAATCATCTCATCGCGTGCGGTACTTTCAAATAAACATCTGCTCTTCATAACACGGAGACGGTAGCGAAGAAATCAACAGGAACAGTTTCGAATTTGAAGGGAACAGCATGAGACAATAAAATCGTTACATTCGAGATAAACGCAAACGGGCAACACAAGCGATGTGACCATCTAACCAATTCAGGTTACAGCAACTAATTCACGTACTGAATATAATGGCTGGAGATTAAGCCATTATAAACTGAACACCATCCAAGGTTGATATTAGCTTTCAAATTTATGTAGGCTGCCCTGCTCAACCCCTTTCGAAGAGGATCGGTAGATTTGTTCTTCGCTTTTGTCACAGTTAATCCGCAGTGCGTATCCCACTTATCACTCGGAAATGAACTCCGGTTCACGTTCTCCTGAGGCAATCGCGTTCACCACTACATCGTGGCCTTCAGGTTAGATAGAGCGGGATTTCAAATCTTGGGCATGACAATAACAATGAAAAGATTCAACCATGCAGAAACTCGAGTATGGTGGTCCTCTTACGAGGGGGACTGCCTAAAATGCCCACCAGAGCGCAAACACTACGAACAGTTCTAGGTATTGAATCCGTATCAACCGAATTCGCTTACAACGTGTCAGTAATGAAAATACAGCTCACTAAAATCGAACGGTTTTTTTTATATAAGTTTGGTGAGGAGCCCTGATCGTGAGGTTAATGAATGAAGTCAGCAGCACTAATTATTATGTATTCTGTTGAAATGAAATGACGATTTTAACATCACTTTACAACAAATATGGTTGCGTGTTTGGATATGGTAAATCGGTTTTGTATAACGTCGGAAATGTAATATAGTGGTCAATACGGTTACCTTGGGAGAACATAGACCGGAGTTCAAATCTCGATCGTAGCGTGCATACAAACTAACATCCCTTTAACACTTCGTGTTAGTGGACGCTGAAAATAGCTCATATTCTAAAATGGCGAAATGACACACATATTAAACAAAAATGAATGCACTTCCAGCCATTAGTTATGACGTATACGACTGGTACAAGACAGGCGGTTACCCATCCCCGTCTCCTCAGAATACAACACATCGCACCTGTTGACACTTGCAAATCCTATTAATGAAACAATGTTTTGATAGTCACAAACTGTTCGATTGTTAAAATACTGGACCACATGAAGTTCGGAAACGATCTAAATGATTTTTTCGATAGAAAAGTAGAATCACGTATAAGGCAATAAACAGGACTAAAGTGATTACTTGGCAAGACAGACATAGGTGTGGTACACTTTATTGCCAGAGGCCAAAATCAGGTTTACATTTCCAGCTGGATTCTATGGCAACGGAATGCTTCAAACATGAACACTTCTGTCAGCTGCTCATTCAGACTGAATCTGATTGCACTGTGTGTTCAACGTCTGAACCTTTTCTGTGTGTCATATACTTTTGTTGTAAGATGAACGTCATGAACTGTGTGGGTCTCATCAGTGTTGCTACGCCAATTTTATGTGCTGTGGTCAGGTTTCACAAAGTTATTGGTAGTCGTGGGCAGGCGTCCGTTTTTTCCTTTTGCTACACATTTCTACTTACCAAATTATAAATCCATTCGGGATTCGCCCAAATATTATTTTAAAAAAGCATCACTTTCATACATGTATGAACTTGCAAGATGGTCTACTATTCTTGGTACTAATTTCACCGCCATCTTATCATTTTTGGCCGTCAATTTTTCTGCCACTGTTAAGTTTAATGACAATTCGTGGTGCATAGCCCGTTGACATGGCCGAAGATAGGCAGAATGCATCCTGCTTCCCAGTGTACGTGTCAACTGAAAAAGTTACATTACCATCAACCAGAATCCGAGTAGGCATTCGAAAAATGTCAATGTCATCTGACACGGGATCATATCTAGTGGTGCACCACTTAGCTAATTTAACAGGTAGTTTTAAGATGTAGTTGTCAACTCAACATAAACGTCTGTTAAGGTAGAGAGAACACTGAGATCAGAGATGAATTTCCTATTTCCCAGCACAAAACAGAACTGGTTACGAAGTTGTTGCAGTTCTGAAGGCTATCAACGGTGTCCTAAATTTTGGTCCTGTTGGTGGCTTGTAGTTTCCGATGCTGTAACCCGAAGTTGGCCGTAGTAAACACCCACAAAGGTTCAGCAAATATTGCTCTAGAATAAATCGTGAAACATCAACCCCAATCTGTCTCACTCAAATTTCCAAGGAGAAATGATAAATTCAAATTTCTTTGGAGTCAATACTATCTCGGGAACAGTTTCCTGAGCAAAACTTTCCATAGGTCATAAAGCATACCTGTTGGTCTCAGGTATAGTTTATAGAATTATCTGTTCGGCTTCTGGCATATCTTCTACAGAGAAAGCCTGGCCTGGTTGAATACTGGTCAGAATTATGTAATATCTGTACGAGGATGTTTGAAACAGTGTATATGTTCTTCCCAGTTCGGTTTTATACGGGTTGACACAAGCGAAGTGACTGTGCAAACCCTGGATTTAGATAGGCTTCAAGACAAACCGGTATGACCTTCTTATAATGAATTCACCATCACACTAATTGTGGAAGCTTTCATTCCAAAAGTAACTCCAATAATAATCAAACGATTTCACTTGTCGCATTCTTATAGACATTCCACCCGGCCTTTTTCGAAAGGAAGCTCTAGGCTAGAATTTTCCCCTCATTAGAGATCGTCAGTAGTGTATATCCTCGCCAAGACCAGGAGTGGAACTCCTACACGCTTTCATGAAACAGTCGTGGTGAACACTGCACCACTGGCCCTACAGTAAGCACGACAGAACTATTATTTGTAAACAGCCACACTTGCTTGTGAGTATTGCTCAGGTTGCCTGATCGCTTCGAGGGGAAACGTAGTGATTGTCCTGTCAACTTCGATCAATGACTCCTTGTCTAGGACTTCTTTCCAAGTTGAAATCACCAAGATCATTAACTTGTTTAGCGAAATTTTGATTGATTATTAGTAAGTGGTTTTAGTTTCATATAAGCAAACCGAAATTTTCGCGTAACAAATTTGAACGAAGAAGACAGAAACCGTTTTTCACACAATGCATCTCTCGAGCACATTTCACAACATCTCATCAGGCGCATACTGCAGTCTGTGGGTGTACGTAGCAAAGTTCAATAGGCATAGTGAACTTAGACGACAAAATCAACAAACACAGAAGTACACACGGTTGGCGGCATCCGACTCGGAATAACCTGTCACAGTGATCGAAGCCAAAGGACGCCTGCGCTTAACTATTACCGCAAGTGGCTTACGCTGCACCGATTGAGGATGCATCCGCAAACATACCACACCAACACACATTCATGCACATCAGTTACCGGGGCAATCCGTTGCTGACAAACAAGAACTTCTGCACACAGATGGGTGGCTTCCATTTACTAATTGCTACCGCCTCCGCGAACCTGAGAAGCCTTCGACTTTTTGTTGCGTATCATATCCAAAACGCTTATTTCAGGTTCCACTGGAATCGACAAGACAACAAGTTTCGAACGATAGATGACACTGGTTCCTTATGATATGTCACATTTTGACTTGAGTCCAGCACTGTGTTGTCCATGATTGTTTTGCGCACCCAAACTGGAATGTGTTCGCTGGTCCGATAACGTAACTGCCTCTCCGTTCCGCCTGTGTAAATGGCCCGGCAATCACGCGAGATTTTATAGATGATGTAAGATTTGGCGTTAAGCGATAGCGGTGTTTTCAGAGGTGGTGTTGGGATTCGGGTGATGGTGAACAGCATGACCAGTTGGACTGCAGGGGACGTGCGTCCCATAGCAGCACTGAGACGAGTTTTCAACAGAGTGGCAATGTCATCACCCTTGTATTGCAGAACGTTTGTGTATACCACAATGCTGCACTCAAATCAGAATATGACACATCACAAGGAACCAGTGTCATCTGTCGTTAGACACGTGTCGTCTTGTCGACCCCAATGGAACCTGGAGAAAACGTTTCAGATACGTTACGCAACAAATGTCGAAGACTTCTCAGGTTCGCGGAGGCTGTAGCAATTAGTAAATGGAAGCCACCCAGCTGTGTACCAACGTTGTGCTCAAGAGATACATTGTGTAAAAAGCTGTTTCTGACTTTTTTGTTTAAGTTTCATATCAGTCAAAGTGAACATCACTCGCAATTGGTCGCAGCTATCATATTCCCATAGAATTTCCAGTCGGCCTTTTTCGAAAAGAAGCTTTAGACTCGAGATTAGCTCTTGTTAGAACCCATCAGTAGTGCATACCTCGCCAAGGCCACGACTAGAACTCTTACCACGTTTACATAAGGTAACCGTTTTTATCACTGCGAAAACGGCCGGATAATGATCAACCATATGAAAACCAACAATCCTCCACTACTTACCAGATTTCACTTGTGTTCATTTGCTTTACATGGCAGTTACGTGGTTGTTTGTTAAGGTGTACACGCGTCACTCAAGTCTGTTTTGCCAGATGATCGACTGAACGGGACACTTAGGTAACTACACAATTGTCCAACTGAAAATACTAAACTCCTCAGGACCGAGAAACGAAATACAGGTGATTCATCTCCAGCTCTGTGTACTGATTTTGTACAAACCAGTATACGGTCAACCCACAATAATGACGCCATTTACTAAGGGCTACTAGCGTCATCTGTGATTTAGAGGTTTCGGATCCATCACATGAACCAAACCAGTTTGCTAATGCAATCTCATGTTACTCTGGCGATATACGAATAAGTAAGACGGGCGTAGACCAACCTATCCAATAGAGTCACTGAGGAGACCATACAAGCAACCAAAACTTAGCCATCCACATACACGAAGTCAAATAGGTCTTCATTATATAAGGTTCGCAAGTATGTATGGCTACATATCATGTATCAGTACGCATAGATGAACGAGTAAATCTGCAGTAGAAACAAACAGGCTGTCATCAATGGAATTTAATATTCTGCTCAGGTGTGTAGCGCACGGTTCTCGTATGTCACCCAGATCGACAGTCTCCACTAAGTGAAGAACGTCTTGTCAGTTCGTTCATGGCTTGGCTCATTTGTACTCGCGTATCACCAGGTGTGTGGCTACCGTTCACTCGATGTGTGGGTCTGACTAAATAACTCCTCATAATTCCAACTGATGGCTAAATAACTCTGAATCACCTATCATCATTTTCTGTAGCATTACTAACACAGACTGATGATGGTGTGTACCAGTGTGAATGGTGGACAGGCAGTATGTTGTCATTGAAATTCGTACAACTTGATTTGCAGTACGGAGGACTCTTTCAGTTGTGGGGTGGAAAAAAGGGCTTAAATAATGTCACCTTGAAGTTTGTCGTTGGTGAAACATTTCGGTGATGCCTACAATTTCCTCGACGTGAGACAATTTCTGTCAGTGTTTCTATATGGTTGAAAAGTTGAAAAATTTTAGAGCAATAAAAATTGTAGATGTTCAAGATTTGACTTGAGGCAGAGAGGGAAAGGTGAACATTTAGAATGTAGAAATTCACACTGGACGTGCATCGGAATGAACATCAGCACTACATCCAATTTTAGTGCTACACATAAGTAACAAAGTGTAGCAGATATATTTTGTGCCGTCTGCAATTCAGCATGTATTTTCTTTTTTTTCAATGGATTAAGGCTACAACCGTGGACAAAGTTCTGTTTAACCGTGTTTGCTTGTTCAATATTGTCACTTCAATTGATGACGCCACTAGGCTAGAATATCATTCCTCATACGTAAGTCTACTGAAGGACTGTCCGGTATTGACGACTGTGTGAATAAAATACCAGCTAATGTCAACTGCCTTCAGTGAACGTATACAGACGGATTTACAGAATCTTCGACACTGTTAGGAACATCAAATGACAGTTGAACAACGACAGTTCGAGCGCGTACCCTAATTTTTATGACCACAACATAAATGATTGAATTTTCTACTGATACACGTTAATGTCACCCCACACACACGCACAAACACATAAGGTACATGTGTATGACCTGAACATTTGAAAGTGAAAACGTCACATTCAGAGTCTCACAGTTTCCGTTTTATTTCTCTCTAGTCAAACCAACTTCGTTCACTGATTCATAAACCCTATCTGCACACAGTAGTCTATTGACCGATGAATTTACATCTATACAGTTTAGCAATAAATATCATCAAAGCTAAGTTGTAGAAAGGAATAATTGTTTATTTGTGTGCGTGTCTGTAATGTGATGCGAATACCAGACAAATCTGATAGGAATAAGTAACTACTGTGTTGTTCTTAATTCTGCTAATCTACTAACCTACTCAAAATAGCACGAGTTTATACCTGTTGGATAAAGTATAAAATTAAACCGTATGGTCTGTCTCACTAGTGGAAAATGTGTACCAAGAACAAAAGTCCGTAGCAAGCTAAGTAACAGATTAATATTTGTTAATGACTTACGGTAAAAAAACATAAATACAAACGGGTTCGTAGAGTTCTTTTGTGCGCAACTTAGAGGAATTTTTGGTTGGGAATTAGGACTTCAGCGAACACTTTCACTCGGTTGAACCCACAGTTATGCGGAAAGAATACGTTAGTTCAATACGTTAAATAGCCTGAACATTTGATGAAGTAGAACAGATTAATTAGAAAACGGATCTTAGTAAACATTCACCATTAATATCACAGCCGTTTTGGTCCGCTCTATTCATCCACCTGCTTGTGCCTCACCGGTGTTTATCACAATGCAGCTATAGATTCACGATAGCTACAATGTCAGGTGGGGAAAGCAGGGTCAGGATACTTTTTACGCCGCAAAGTGGAGTTCGCACGACATACTGAGAAGCAGCCGAATACGTTGTACGCTCACTCTCAGCCAAACCGAAGACAACTTGTATCCTTGTCTCGACAGTTCAACAAACAACCTAGCACTGTACCGTGGATTTTCACTCCTGGTAGAAATACAGTTGCCTAAGACACTAATTGAAAGTGTCTGTACTGTACAATTTTGATCCTGCATTATTTTTCTTTCAGAATAACACTCGAATGCAATATAATTTTTTTCAGTATTGATGAAAAGTGTTGGTATGACTTAACAGCGTTGTGAGCATCAACTCCCCCAAGTCCGTCAGTAGAAGCTGATTGAAACCTAGTTCGCAATATCTAAGAATATTTAGCAAACTGCAACCAGATTCGTTGAGTCTTGGACTGAGCGAATTGCAAACTAAACAAAGTCTGTTGCTATTCATACTGGAAAACCTTGACGTGTCACGTTTTACAACTTTTTCAGGACGCAGTCCTGGGAACGAGGATCAAACAGGAAATATCAAATGGACTAGCTCTTTGCAATGAAAGGACCGTATCATCCCTAATGGACACGTTATGAACGTGTCCAGTATGACTCTCACTGAAACTGGAAAGGAGGCATAATCGGTCCGTTTAAAGTTCAGTATCTCACCAAGGGAATACTGCTCCATTTATACGGAAACATAGGTTGAATACCATGTTCATACTATGATCAGTGAAACTCTCGGGAAGCAACAAACTCTGACACGTCCAGTTGGTTTTAATTCGTGCTTGTCAATTTAGCAAATCAACATCAACGAACTTCAATCGGTCAATCCCATCTACTCACGGAAGCCTCTGCATGCGCATCGTAAAGCTGACTAAGAACGAAGAAATAATGGTACTATCGTCAGACCAGAGCCCCGGGGCTGTATTATTGAATCACACAGATTACGTAACCAAGATGCAGCTCATTTTATCAGGTAAGTCCAGATTCAAGACCGTTACTAAACAAAGGGATGCACTCATGAAGATGGAACAAACGACTTTACTAGTCCTAAGAAAGCATAATCTCAACTGCGTCGTCGATCAGAAGACCTTAACGCAACTAATTCCGAAAGGTTCCTTAACTCCTCGAATTTATGATCTTCCCAAAACACACGAAAAAGACGTTTCGTTGAGGTCCACAGATTCTGTCTTCAACTCGCCCTATCATCAACTTGCTTGAAGGTTATTTCAGACGCATGAACCAATACGCTCTGGACTAAATTTGTTTGGCCTCGAGGATACATTTCAGTTCGTCGAACTCGTTTCTGATGTCAAGGTTGGACACAAGATAATGTCACCTTTCGATGTCCAGTCATTATCTACAAAAGCTGTTAATGACGAAATGATTAGTGTTACTCATGCATGGGTAACTAAGCGTAACCTGTAGCTCAAACTTCCCCAAGGTCAGCTAATAAGCTCGCTATCTCTTTGTCCTTGCAAGGTTCCATTTTTTACGGGGTTTATCACAGGCAATTAGACGAGGTCAATATGAACAGCGCACCAGGCCTTGTGTTAGCAGACCTATTCACGAGCTATTTAAAGCGGCAGACGTTGCATGAAATACAAGCGCAGTGTTATAGAAGGTATACAGACAACATATTTTTTGTTAATGTATCCAAGGAGGAAATGCTTCAATTGCAGGCTAAGTTGAATTCATTGCACAGAGATACTAAATTCACGTTGAAAACTGAGATTGACGGAAAGATGACTTTCTTGTATGTTCTGCTAGCTAGAAGAGCAGATGGATAGTTAGCTGGGAGTACACACCAATACGGTACCTCACCGGCTCAGTACCTTCATCTTAGTAGCTCCTCGTCCATGTGTTACAAACGCAGACCCGTGTGCACGTCATTCAGTAGAATGTGTCGAACAGTTACATCTGATAGGTGAAAACATGACGAACAATTGGTACAATCAAAATTACTAGGTAGCGATTATCCCCTAAGCTTTACTAAAAAAATAGCCCCAAACCAGTTGATATAAAATCTCTTATCATAACCCCACCACGAAGGTGTACTAAATTCTACCTTTCCCAGGGCATAATATGTCAGTTGTCAAGCTGACGTAAAACGCTGCAAAAATCCTCTGTACTTCACGGACTACCCTCATACCATCGTCATTAAGGACGAGCAGGATAATTTTGTCCAACTGCTTTAAAATGACATAATTCTACCTGTATCTGCAGAAATAGATAAGTCAGCCGTATGTCAAGGCAACTCGGAATGCGGTTTAATGAACACATCCCCAGATAGGTGACTGGTTCGTCGAAAGGGATTTTGCGTAGCATCAGTAGTGAGACAAAAAACGGATACAGCTCGGCTCTCCAAATAATATACCATCAAAAATCATGGCACAGTTTGAAATTCACAGAGGTTGTGGAAGTTTGTGAAATCAACCTTGTTTTTTGGGTGCAGAAACAAGCGATAATCTTCCTTGTTTTGTCACGATAACTCCCACTTTCTTTTGCTGTTTTCTCCATTTACTTTGCCTTACTCAGACCTCAACTTAGGAGTTCAACTTGTGATCACCAGCTTTCAGCGTTTACCCTTTGACCTGTATTTCTTCCATATCAGTGTCAACATTATTGGCAACGATAACCTGTCACTATGTCCAGAACGTCAGTGATGTGCCAGCAACAGCCGTATTGCCTTCTTCTCTTGTCGATTTGTCTGTCCACTGTAAACAGCTTGCACCATTTTCACTGCAAAAACTGATATGAATCGAATGAAATGCTGTTGTACAAGATATGTTACGGTCTACTACCCGTCTTTTTCGAATTCATTCAGGGGAATCATCGTTTCGATTCCTTCACAATTCAGAATGTCCCGTCCAGGAAGAGGTTGTAACTCCGAAGGCTGTTGCTAGTCTGTTCGAGCTGCATCGATTTTGAATTCACAACGATCATCTTCACCTCTCGACTGACAAAAGTAGTGAAAACGAGATATGACTAGCAGTGTGTATAAGATGCTATCGGTGAAACAACTCTTTCCGTCCGTGCTGGTGTCGAAGATGAATCACCGATCACTCTCACTTTTCCATAATTTATCCTCCCAAACGCCAATGTGGCTGTTATAAACTGTATTCAAAAAACTTGTCTAAAAAACGAAGTTCGACGGCTGGTTTGGAGCATGTTGGCATGGTCGTTCGAGTCAATTAATCCGAGGTCATACGGTTGGGCTAAATGAAATTCTGCAGAATAACTCTGCAAGAAAGTTTAACATCGAGCCGTGATACCTGTACCTGCCAATTCCAATCCGAATGAAGTGCCAATCGGAACATCTGTGTATCGACGATGGGGTCGCGAACTTTTGTGACCTTCCTTCATCAACTTGCATCATCAATGACTTAACCTGTACACTAATGATGGGTCAAAAATCAACGTGAAACAAATTGCACTCTGAAACTTCCATCATATGTTCAGTCGAGATTGAAACCAACTGTGTCCGAATGTTATGATAAGGTGTCTAGTGTGAACTGAGGGTCGACAAACGGACAAGATAGATGTTTAAACCCAACAGTGTCATGATAAGCAGTGTTTTATCACTAAGCTGCATCAATTTGCTTTGAGATGAGAATGTGAATCGAACTGAACATACTGCTAAGCCGATAAAGTTTACCGATCTGTCACACTGTAAGCCTCATCACATCAGAATGGACTCACGAAACAAAACTGTAAAGTGAACGGGCATTGGCTGACTGTATTTCACTTCATTTCAATGAGATTTTAGCAATGCATACTCCTTATATTTCAGTGTGACCCACCTTTCTGGAGCCATTAGATGTTGTATTCAACTCAAGCAGTAGGATTGATATTCGCAGCACATATTCACATAGGTACGGTGATCATGTTAAACAGAGGGCTGGTCAGTTGATATGCTTGCGCATATAATTGCCAACACGGCAAAAGTTCGTTCCAATCTGATCAGTGCATCCTGTCATCTGTCATGTAATTGTCACAATTGGTTTACCAAATTCCACTCAATTTGCTTCCGATGTTTCTGATGTTTTCGGTAGTGTATCAGATCTCCACCTTTTAGTTGCCAGTACAAACTAAGTTGCAACCTCATTATGTGTACGGTTTTTCGGGCTGATAATCTGGATTCCCTGTGACCTAACCCTCATGATGTGCGGTGCCGCAGTGACCGGAGTCTTTCTACAACTAGAACGCCAGGCCAGATGAGACAAAATTAACCGATCATCCCATCTTTTGGCAAAAATCAACAAATCATGTTACTGGAGCAACCGACCTGTCAGGAGTGAATGCAGGAAACAAATTTTAACCTAATAAGAGTTATGCAACAGTTGCCATCACTTCACTCTACTTGTTTCATTCCCCCTTTTAGGTGCAGAATATTTTGTCACTGCCAGCTGTACAACGCTTGTGTACGGCTGGAGTTTGAATGTTCAGAGGAGTACTAAGCTACTTCCTATCATACTGGAAGTCAATAGTGTTATTCACCGTTTATCATACCTTGATAAGCCTACAAGCAGTCCGCTCATCTTCGTCTACACGGCGTCCCGTTACCTGTTTAAACAATGCATTTTGACAGTGCTAGAATTAAACAATTTTCTGACTGAAAAACAGGTGTTCGGCTGCGTCTGTTTAAGTGCTGAATACTACCATCTTTCCAGATCGGTCGGTTGGCAGTTCTCAAGCACAATATTTATAAAAGGTATTAAAGGTGAAGTGCTAATCAGATAACGCGTAGTCACATGTCCATCTGGGTCTATACCCTAACCACCGGCGACGTAGCCGGGCAGCTGAAAGGCCTGACGACGCATATCGAAAATTCAGAACACCAGATACCGTACGACCAGATAGAAGTGGGCTAGCTCATTAGACCAAAGAAATCGTAGCAGAAGAGACTCGTGGCATAATTTTGTCAAGGTCACCCTCCATCCATTGTGTGAATCGTTTTTTGTCAAAGCTGCGCTGATACATATCGGTGAACAGCTGTCTAATAGCATTTGTTCGTTTGTTGCAGAAATTGTTATCGATTTGATAAGAGAATTATCCCATAAAAAGGGGTGACCACTTAAGGTTGTAGTAGGGAATACTTCACGTGAACGATGGTGTTCAGTGATTGTGGATAGGCGGTAGGAAGGTGGAGAGGTGTAAAAATAAAAAGTTATTTTGAAACGGTTAAAAGTACTACTTATATATACTTATATGTACTGCGATCGAAATAATTGCCAGCCAGACTTCGACAAGATTATGTTGGTAGATATCTGCAGTTCAGTGGCTTACTCATTTGATCGATACTAAAGATAGCTAGGATAGTCTTGTCCAGTAAACGCATAAATTTGAGAAAGTTGGGCCGCCAAACTCTTTTCAGTAAATCGGACCAGATATCCAGCCCGTTCTGCAAAAGCGCACTGATATCACTGCATTTGGTTCGATGGTGAAAGTGAACCAATACAACAAAGACGCGATCCCAGTTGTCGATAAGGTGGTGGTCACTTAGTCTGAAACCATGTTCGCATATTATGTCTATTCCACGTCATTTTGATTGCCCACTTTCTGCAGAGGCTCTACTGTGAATAAATTTCTCAGAGCTTGGAACGTCCCCTACTGTTCAATGCTGTTCCACACTTGTCACATCTACCATTAGTGAATCTTGGAGAACATTCCAATTCCATTGCTTAGAATCGCCCGATATGGCGACTCGCATTAGTATGTTTGGCAGTAACTGACTTGTAAAAGGGATGTTAAGTGTAATTTACTTTGTACTTCATTAAACCTCGCAAACTTGTCTTATCTCTCCAGTTTTGACTGGGAGGAAACTGAACCAGACAAGGGAGTATGGTCAAATGGTTTATCACAAATATGTAGTATAGAGACGGAGCTTACAGATTTGAGGTGTTTCGGACTAAAGATGAATTGCGTCTTGGTTGATGGATTCTGGTAAGGACTATTAGACAAACCATTCTACATTCATGTATCCGATCGTTTATACTCTGCATACTCATGGTATTCGACATACGTTTAGATCTTCGCAAGATGTGTACAGTGTGAAAGGCAAAGTTTTGCCGCAAAGAAACACAGATTATTCAAGAAAGACTTTCAATAAATCCGGGCATGGTAACAAACAGGAAGACTGTAATTAGGAATATAAGAGAACAAACTACCTTGTATGTCTACTTTAAGCTAGCTGAACAGATACCTAAAACTATCACCACCGGTGGTTTTCGAATTACCCCGTGATGTGGCTAAACGACACGCTGAACAGGTTTCTGAACTACCTGAGATAATTGGGAGACTTCCAACTGTAGGATCACTTAAAATATTAGTGCAATGATTTCTGTACTTGTTATCTTGTATTCTTCGGGATACGGCAGGAAGGGCGACGACTTACACGTTGAAACTTAAGCTTAGGATTATCAAGATGCCCTACATTTCGTTTACACAAGAATGTAAACGTCATCCCTATTTCCAACCGTTTGCGTGCAACTAAGTGCCGATTATTTCGAATATGTAATTTCACTGAAACACCGCAAGATATATAGTTCCATCCTTGTGTTGTTAGTCTGTGAGCAAACAAGAGAGTAATCGGGAAAAATCAGGACGCGGAGTAACATGTTGTGGCACACGCATGGGGCTAATTAGCAGTTGTCTTTTGAGAGGACGGGTAAACGCAAGCGTACACACGCAAACACACGTGCTTCTGACATTCTCTGATTCTGTTTACAACCAAACAAATGAACAAGAGAGGACTAACCGACAACGGGTGTGCGCACCCTACGGTTGTCTGAAGCTATCTTCTATTAAATTTGTGTTCCCAGAAGAGAACGACATATAAAGTTAACTAATGAGTAGTCAGGGATTTGGCTTATTTTCAAGTTGAACATCACTCACATGTGATCGCAGCCTTCGAATTCAGATAGACTTCCCAGCCAGCTCTTTTCGAATGTGGTTGGCTGGAAAGTCTATCCGAATGCGAAGGATGCGATCAAATGTGAGTGATGTTCAAGTTGAAAAGATACAGTTAATATTTACCACCAGACAAAAACCTATAGGAGCGATGTGTTTCATACTAAAAATGAACGTAAAGTGACGCAAAAATCGGTTGTTTGTTTGTAGTTTACAGTTAGTTTGATTACTACAATGCCATTTTTTAGTTGCATCATTTGCACACCATTTTGATATCTTCAGTCTCCAAGCGTCGTTAAATACGACTAACGTAAACGAGTCAGGCTGCGCTCCGAACGACATGTGAGGCAGTCAAAGGATAAAGTTTTGTCTTTCCATTTATATCCTCAGGAATATGAACTAAAATTCTGTTCACGAGAATGTAACTGAACAGAGAAATCTACGAAGCAATAGCGAATTGTAGATGGCACATCTGGAACAAGTTGTTTCTAGCCTTGAGGAATTGGAAACCAAATCAACTTCAGAAGATATAATCTAACACAAGATCTGGTGCATAGACTTGGAGGAAGATAAGGGTAGGAATAGTGTGACTCTGAGGCGAGACATTTCGAGATTTAGATGATCACGTTTGAAGCAATATACACACAAGTGTGTCCTACGATTTGGCACATGGTCAGTTCAGTTAGTCTGACACGGACTGCTCGTTAGATCTTGTTGCGTTTTAGTTAAATCTTATCTGGAGTAGACATTAAAATCGACGGTTCAAATAGCGCTCCGCTTGGTAATGCGGTGTCAGCTGAATACGTGGATATATTCGTGAAATGCAAATTCAGGAAATAATCAACTGCATAACGGGGTCTTACGAGGCCATAATTTGGTCTCACGCCCACGATAGTTACGGCGAAGAATGCGGTTGTCAGTTTGTTGATTAAATGAAGCAGAGAGTGATTGTCAGAAATATCTTAAAATCACTATGAACATTTGTATGTATATACACACAATAAAATAGCTGGTAAAGGTTGCTGTTGGAAGTTTAATCAGATTACCGTTTGCTGGGTTGGTAATGTAAGTCAGCAGCTTCAAATGCAATAACATTTTCTCACTGAAACTCTATTGTTACTGTCGCCTTCCCTACAGAATACACAGATATACAATACACATACATTTTGATGTCTGTCCTCGGAAGACACATGAATTTCTACCCATCCAAATGAGAATGCCTTACTGGGTTTTCGGAGAACAGTCAAAGGAGGTAAAGTTCATGTTGTTGTCCACTTGAGTGTCATTGGGTGTGTTGTCACCCAGAATTTTCCAGATCACAGCCATTTCTTCTCGCTGTAATTTTCTGCTCTTTAAAACTTTCTTCTTGGATTTGACATCTCAGACTAGTTCAACAATCGAACGAAATTCACACAACACACCGGTAAGCCTTGATGACAGTGATGTCATTTAGAGTGCTGAACCATCCCCGTATCTATTTGCCTTGTATTTTCATAATGTGTTTATGCTCAGGTATATTTTCGCTTTTAAATTTCCCGGTCACACTGTGTTGTTGTTGCTTGCTTATTCAAATAAAGGTTTAAACAATATGTTCCAAAGTGTAACGACTTACTTGACATTCAGCTCTGTCTTTACGAACTTTCTTTGACTGAATCCGTTCTGCGGCTGACATAATCAAATTTACACATCGATGAAAAACCGACCAACAGATGCAAAACCTTTGAGATGACTTGACTTTAACCAGAGACAATGGACTTCATAAGAAAAAGGATTTGAACACCTAACATACTCAGTGGTGGTAATAGTTTGCGGCAGCCTAGTATTTTGGTAGTTCTGGGTGTTACTCACAATATTTGTTTCTTTTAGGTCGTAAATTTCACTGATACACTCATTGTGCAATCAAGGCAGGAAGTGGTATTTGATATTTGGGCTGTGCAATGCAGTCTGCTAAGATCACGTTAAAAATTTTGGTGTGAAACAGGTGAAACGTCCGATATCTTGTCAATTATAGTTGTGTCACATAAACACTTGGTTTCGATAAATTTCCTTGAAAAAACGTTTTCTTTCTAAGTCTCCTCATCCTGGTGTCATAATCAGATTCCGCCGATCCCCATAAGCTGAACAAAATTCATAGTTAGCGACTAGTTTGCTTTCTGCTCGGAATTCATATCGGTAATTGGGTGGCAGAATATGTTGTTGCAGTTGATATAGGCAGGTAACAGAACCCTTCAGCTAGTTGCGCTCGTAACATGTTAGTAGATAAGTTACTCCACTGTACATACATATCACGCATCTTACTTCTATGTATATTATTCTATGAGCATTTCACGGTCCCTCCCGGTAGCTTCGTGTCCTGTAGGCCGCTCGTGATCTCGGCCCGCCATTTTGCCGTTCTCTGTGAACTTTTAGTCTTTCAAAAGCGGTCTTAAATTTTGCACACATAAAGTGTGTCTGAAGAGTACGGCTAGCGACCGATTATTAGGTTTGCACCGAAGGTCAGCTGGGCCTCGTTCTCAAAAACCTTTTCATATGTTCCGTCGAGAAGAATTTTTCAGTTCCGTAGAAAAAAGTTCATTCCTGTAAACAAAGTAGGAAACGTTCCAGTCTGGTATTTTCAACACTAGACTTTCAATACGGATACTGGAGCAGTCAATGAACGCACCCAATTAGATGAGAGCCAGATCTGATTAAAGTATTACACAGCAATCTTGGTCCTCTTTGTGGCTCGTCCATCCATGTCTTCAGAAGTTAACTGTGACCCACAGCGATCATGCGGGCGGTTCACTAGGCTCATTCTGATCTACACCTGCCGGCCTGTGGGCGCCCACATGTTTCCGGTCAGTAAGGCAGATGAGATTTTCATGTCCAAAATTTCTGGATTTTCCTGGTATATGCTTTGATGGATATCTCAGCAGTCTCCTGAAATTCCCGAAGACCAACTTGCTTTCCTCACATGGATTTACTCATTTGCATTTGTTGAAAAAAAGTGCGTATGTTAAGGACGAAACAGCTGGAAATGATACGAACCCAATATAGATTATTTCGATCTCACATTGCTGATTTCCATACAGTTAGATGGTAGATTTTTAGCATATCGATTTTACATACATGGCTGCTTTATTGGTATAAAATTAGACATCACAAACGATGGGTGAATGGTATACACGACTCACATATCCTGCAATCTTAAAAATTCTTTAGCCAGCCTAACTGCAAATAGACAGTGCTCAACAGAACGAGTTAATGTTAGCATTCTTTCTTTTTGTGGTTAGCCGATATCCCATCGGGCTTCTAATCAGTTACGGTTGGCGGCATCCGATTCGGATTAGCCTATCACAGTGACCGAAGCCAAAGGACCCCTGCGCTTAGCCATCACTGCAATTGGCTTGCGCTGCACCAATTACAGTTCCACCAACACACCACGTATCCAGTGTAAACCCGGAGGAATAAGACTGGGAGGTGTGCCAGTGGGGCCTTTGTGTCCAGCCGGCCNCCGCTCGCGACCACGCAATAATTGCTCGTTGAACTTTTGGACGCCCGCCCGAACCGTATTCCTCCAGGCCGTCCGGTTCAACGCCAAATCTTCCCAACATCTAAAATCAATGTTACAACGTGAAATACTTACCTGCACAACATCCTAGTACCTCCGCTTCTGGCCACCGGGATTTGGATTACCTGACTTCACTTGCCCGTACAGTAACTTCTTCGGGATACGGTCATCACCTATCCAACGGATGTGACCGAGCCAACGGAGCTGGTTCAGCATCAACATGGCTTCCATCCCGTCCATGTCCGCTCGCCGCAGTACCTCAGTGTTCGGAATCATGTCCGACACCGCGTCAGTCTTCTGATGTGCAACTGATCAACAGTTGCGATTGTTCTTCAAGTCTGAGCGAACTGTGTCCACCACGTTTGAGCTTGAACCGCCCAACTTCATCCCTCTGACTGGTGTACGTTCAACTCACCATGGTGCTGGACTTACACACTTGATACATAGCTGACTTACAAAACTATTCGGCGCACTCTCATGGATCTCGAAGGTACAATACTGCTAGTTCGCCGAGTGATAGAAATTTCTGAAATGTTGCAAGGTATATGCACAAGGATGTGATTTGGCACCTTACCTCAAGGGATCAACGGCGTGAGAAAAGCTTGACTATATTTCACCAAATGTTGTCCGAAGTAGAAGGAAATGAAGAGCCCCTTCATTTTATCTAGCACACTTACACTTTCCACCTAACCTAGAACTAGTAGTGTGAGGACTAAGTAGACATTAGTTAGTACATCCGAATTGTAAACAGAACGGATATGCGAAAAAATATTGTGCGTTTTGCTGATGCCTTGTTTGTACCTGGGGTCGCCACATGGTGATCTCAGGTGAACCGTGAACCCACACATTCTATTGGCAGCCTGTCCACACACCGCGTGTTAAACACACAAACACGCGCCAGTTGGTGACTACCTCATTTGAAGCTTGTACGATGCGAATTTTCTGATTTAAATCACTTGATAAAGGTTCTCCAAGAGGGTCGAAACATTGTGGAACCGATAACTCGTTTGGTTTTAACCGGTTGTGGCTTAACCAAAGATTTACTTAATAACTAAGTAGACGTCTTGTTAAGTCTTGACGATAATTTTCTAAACTCAAGTTATCTCGTGCAGTATAAATCTAACGGGTAGATGTTAACAGAAACCGTTCACCCCAAACAGTGTTCCTTGCTGACGGTCGTCGAAAGCTGATGCAATAGTATTCCTCTCTTATGTATCTTGGTTTAGACGAGGGCAAGTTTGACGAGGAAATTCCAGGTTATCAAGCCTATGCATGACTCGAAGATGAGAATAGACGCAATGAGTAAAAACTCGCTGAGTGAATAAATGGAGCACCTGAACACTCAAAAACACGTAATTTTAGGCTTGTGGACTGTAGTTGCACACCCAAATAACATGTGTCAACAAAACAAGCTTTTCTGGATAAGATCCTTTCAACATTGGAACAACACAAAGATGGTCAGATAGTCTTTATGTCGTGGATAGAAGGTTGAAGGTCTTATTTGCATGACCTTGGACCAGTATTGTCGTTAAGGCAACCTCTTTTGTAACAAACATTGATCCAGCGATTTTCAAAAACAAAATTGTTCCCAGTTATCTTGAACACGGCCCATTTTCAAATGCAAGTCTACAATGACAAGCAACACATAGTTTCTTCACTGGTAAGAATCTAACATTTCAATTTGGTCACTGTCAACGTCGCATCATAACATTTATAGCTATAGCCAATTAACAACCTGAAGTGAAACGTCCTTAGTCTGAACAAGAAGAAGTTGTTAAGTCGTAAAAAGTATTGTTTTCTTTAGTTCAAGCTCTAATCGTCAAACTGTTAATCGAGTGAACACGTGGTTTTCGCTCAAAAAGCAAGGGTCGTAATGAATTCTGCAGAGTCCAGTCAATGACGAAACTAACAGTCAACTGTACGTCTGTGAGACTGAGTAGTACCCAATTTTCAGAATGTTTGATTCGCATGGGACTGCACAACCTAGAAAGAAACACGCAACAACTCTTCAACGCATCAGTACGATTCTGCGTGAATCGTTGGAGAAGTCAGCCTGTGTGTTACCTGCCTTCGACACAAACACGCAATTAATTTTGACTATCAAAACAGGACAGATCAACTGTACCTGGATAATTCTGATGCTCATCGTATAATCGATTAACTGTCATCTACGCTTGAGCGGAACCTAGCAAAAGCACCAGTTTTTCGTTCACAATAATCTGAATATATCAGTTTTCACTTCGGTGGAGTGTCACTGTTAAAATAATCCGTATACTTACAGTTGTAACATGCGTACGCCCACGGCAGTATGTCAAGCGCTATTCCACTAAACTCAAACCATGCCTAACCGTACGGGTTACAGGGTGTGTGAGACGTCATTTCACATAGACTGAACGTCACCGACAAATGGTCGCATCTGTCGCATTTCCACGGACTTTCAATCGGCGTCATTTCAAAAGAAAGCCCAGTAGCCAAACTTAACTCCGTGGACGAACATCCTCTTTGAATGCAGGTCGTACAACAAACAAAGCTTGTCGATCAGCCGGAAAGTGTACTTTCATGTAAAAGCCACCGCGTAATGTGAGTGCCAATCGGTTTTCAAGAACAAAAACCTTAACAACTACCAATTTCTAACTCATCTCCTGTTTGAGCCTGTCTGGACATGTAGGTTATGACGATACGCCACTGATGACTGACAACAGTGATTTCAATTCGATAAGACTCTTATCTGACAAACCCGTTAATAAAACTAACTTCCTTCCTCTGTTGACATTATACGAAAGGTCATACAGATTTCACGCGTATCGGACTGATCTGTTGCCATGTGGTATTGAGTGGTGAACCATGTTTCACGTAAAGTCAAGGAAAAGTTGGTCTGGAACGCCCACTTCATCAACCTGCTCAAATGGGCAAAGCAAAGAAACGCAAAATGCTTTTAGGCGGTTTTATGACTAACGGCCGTTCATTTTAATGCAATGTACGAGCTGTTTAGTCTCAGAAAGATAACTCCCGACAAAACATCTATCTAGAAACAGTAGGTCGTAGAAGGGAGAAACTTTAGTAGTTAGTGTTCGCAATACAACTTCCATTTTACTAAATTGACATACAACATTATTGTACACCATTCTGAACTGCTAGAGATTTTCCGTAGGATACCAGTCCATTTTCCTGAAGTTTTCCAGTGGATTCACACTTCTAGTTCAGAGGAGTAAGGAGTGTGGAAAAGGTACAGGTGTTTCCATAATTACGGGTACAGTCCAAAATTTATCGACAAGTCTATCACAACCGAGATCAACTGTCTGATTCGCGTGCCCAACAAAACACGCTGTTCTCGCTAGTGTATAGTGCACACATGGTACCGGGTCCTGGACTGCACGCGCAGCCACAAATAGTCGAGGCGAGGAACGCGAGGAGCTTTTTCGTCAACCCCCATCAAATAACACACAAACAACTAAACAAACTGGTTACCATGGTCGTGGGTCGACAGCAAAATCCGCTGTCGCAGTCACTTTTGACGTACAACGACGAATTTTTTTCTCCCGTTTTATATGCATACAGTCCTTACGGCGTACTACAAACCGAAAGTAAGAGTTGAACAGGTTCGCTGAATGTGTTCGACCGAGCTCTAATTAATGACCTGGGTCGAGGAACTGACATTTCCTGTAGAAGGCAAAAACTCATCTAACGTTATTACTTAATCTAGTAGGATTTTATTTCTATCGGTGCTGAGATTAGTGACCCTTAATTAGGTAAAACAAGCGGAAACAATGTTTACCCCCATTATGAATTAGCAAGACAAACTGATATGTGCAAGCCGTATATGAAGAAAAACTTTACCCAGCAATTACTCCGAGGACGGCAAGTATTTCCCACGAAACGCGTGTGCAATTGGTACAACGTGAAAGCACACAGGAAAAAAAGCTTTCCTAAGGTCGATTGTACAGTTCACCTGGAGGAGCACTGTTTAGTAAACGGTTAATGGAAAGCAGTTGGAGGATCAGCGAGTAAGTAAGAAGTTGAGGAATAAAACCAAGATGTCACTGTCGAATGTAACAGAACAGAGGACGGGGGGGAGAACAAGGAACGAAAGAAATTGTTAGTGTATCAGGTTTGAGTATATCGAAGATGCAATTAACTGCTGAATACAATAACCAGCATGTTGTGCTCATAATTAAGCACGATTGAGCATCTTTGTAGTATATCACCTGAAACCGACACCAAGCAGAAGTGCGAAGAAACAATCATTTTATAACTCCCGCATATATTTCAACGAACATTTCCATTCATTCTTGTCAGCCGCAAATCAGGATCCATCTGGACCTTCTTTGCAAGATTTGCGCAAACACATTGGGAATGGCTATGGCAATTAAGAGTAGGTGGCTTGCGCTTTCTTATTCCCGAACTTTATTCCTGTGTGTATTAACTTTTCTGCAGTCTATATTAGTAAGTGGGCTAATTATGCAGAGGATCAAGGTTTTTTCATAGGATTTCCGACCTTATCACAGAAACACTAAGCTAACTAACGTGGACACCGTAAAACTGTTTGCTAAGACTCGAATATGTCTGTTTACTGTTCGTTTCATTCAGATCACCTGTTTCAGTCAGGTACTTTTTAGTGTTGAGCTAGTCCGATTCGTTTGTCCCCTGTTGAATTACCGCTTGCCTACACACGGGATACGAAGAGAACGCGTATCGGCTTCTTGGTTCCATGTACATCTGAGTTTACTAAATGGAGAGAGGCCATGCACAGGTCAATATTTGAGACACTTCAAACTTTTTTCATTTACAACTGGAGTATTGTTTTGCTTCCTTATGCACCCCGGGGGGAAATTAAACGAAATTTTAGCTCTCGTGTATTTCTCTATCCATCCTTGGCAGTATTCTAATTGTGTCCGAATGTGAGCAACTCGATGGTTTCCGCAGTCATGATCCCGTTGCCTTGTTCATTGCTATAACCTATAATTACTTTTTTGCTTCATCCTACCATTCGTTCTATTCCCATCTCCGCCTTTCACGCGCGAATCAGCAGTCGCCAAATCGCTGGCTTGCACTGACCTCACTCATTAATCCGGTCTTAATTACACTTGTTTCACAGTCAACTCACCACCTACACACTCACTTCGAGGTAAAGAAAGCGTGTAATCGGCCATACAACAATAGATAATGTTCATGTCAGTGACCCAGGCTTCCTGTGGACTGGAAGACACGCCCTGGAGATTAATCGCAAGGAAGGAAATGGATGGACCTTTGACTTATGAGTGAGATGGACAATGAGAAAGCACCTTGGAAAGCCAATAATCGGTAGGGACGGTGGAATAGTCTCACGCCCCTCGCTGGTTGCTAAGATGTGATTTAGGGTAGTGGTGGGAAAAAATAGTGAAAACATACGTGGGGATTGTATGAGTTAGCCACAGCTGTCCACTCAAATCCTGCTATAATCAAACTGTGGCCTACGAGGAATCTTCAGACGCAGTGCTTTGGGAAAATAGTACAACGTCATCATAAAGCGTGTACTAGCTTGTGGTTTTGTTTGAATAACAGAACTTCGCACATCAATGTGAGATAAATAACGTACTCAACTAGGATTGACAGTTCATTTTGAAATGTCACGTTTAACATACAGATTTGTGTTGTTTGCAAAACAATTTATTTGGCTCAAACTCTTCTCCCTTGTTTCTTATCGCCTCAGTTCTTCATTCGGTTTTAAATCGCCTGTCCTCCATGTCCGAAGTACCGATGATCGATTGTCCCGTTGAATTTGTTATCAAAAAGCTTCACACAGTTCACTAGCCCCTCATTGTACTTACCGAGGTGTATTGCGACTTTTTGGAGACAGGTTGATCCTATAGTTGTAAGTGTTTCTCATCAGGTTTCAATGTGCTAGTTAATTTTGACCAGGTAAGTGCAAATACTGCAAGCACCCTCAAGCCGGCGTCTATCAACAGAGAGAATAGACGAGCAGATTATGTCTGTACAGAATGTGGCCAGATAAGTGAATCGAATGTGACTTTGCCGGCACATGTTCGTCGGCTTCGACGCAAAGGTGGTGTAAAAATAAGAAGCAGGTGCTCAGTCCTCCACAGTCTTCCACTGCCCCAGTTGTGAAGGCAGATTCCTGACCAAGATTGATCTCAGTCATTACAGGCATGCGCATACTGTCGAAGGTAACTGCGAGAAGCTCATATGTATGAGAACTGTTTGGTCTAACTACTGTCAGCAAGAGTCGGCTTTTCTTCTCAGATTTGCCGATGAGCTAACTCCGAAGTGAACTCCATCACCGGTATCAAACGCAAATCGTGAGTTGTTTGCTCGAGTGGATTTGGACGGGATTATGCCCATTGAACTAGCTGAAAACCTTCATTCCTACTGCTAGTAGGACCACTGTTTCACAGCTAAATGTAATATTGCGTGTCGAATCCAGAGCAGTCGAACTCTGCGACGGGTTTGTGCATTTGATCTAAACTGCGACAACCCAGCCCGATTTCAACAGTGAGGCTTCCTTACACACCGAGAAACTATTACCAATAGCACGAGGTCTTCATATGGACATTTCTACAACCGTTCGAGCAAATTCAATGTTAAATACGAACGCCTATCAAGCTTTTCCATACACATGGCGAGCGTTCAGTCGACGGTGTTCTGTTGTTACAGCAGTTACCTACAAAACAAAGAAGCACCTGCGAACAGAGAACCATGCGGCGAATCAAACACCATACCCCCAACGGAAAAAAAGATGCGACTTTTGCAAATTTTTATGGAAACTTGGGAGTTGTTTACAGGACGAGCCTTGGCCGTCCGAATAGCTCCAATGAGTTCTGGCCCGAGGTATTATCGGTTGAACCGCATGCTGATAGGTGATCGCCTCACACGATTACACCATTGAACTGCTACTAAAGTGAATAATCTTTCCTCTTTCAGCGAACTGAGACCCATCGCCGTATCTTCAACACTGATACGTTGCTTATGCAATATATTGGCTAACCGTTGAAGTGCGCGCTTGCCACTGCTCGGTCCTCAATTTGTATTCCTACACCATGGTGATTACCTCGAGACGACCTCACTAATATGTGAGCCGTCCGATAATTCACGCACCATCCTCTTGCATCCTGAGTGAAGCTCCCATCGATATGTCCAGCGTGTCTGAATCCATCTCATAGGACTGGATTGTAAGATCGGTCTGAGCAACACACCAGTGTAGACACTGCTCTCCAGTCAATGCCCAGTTTCGAAGACTGTATTGAAAGATGTTTCATTTAGCTTCATCATGAGGAACGTTAACGTCCAGGTACGTGTTAATGAGGTGGTGGCGACAAGTAATTAGGAGGCACATGCAACGTGGTTGGACAAATTCTATCATTAGCTGGACGGCTGTGGTCTTAAGGAAGTGACCCGCTGTCTACTCTGTAATATTTAGATGTTTAATCCGGACCTCATTTCCCCAGGATCTTTATTCGTACCATTCGACTGCGATGTGGTCTTCATCGGATTAAGACCCAGACTCCCCGAGGTGGCCGAAGTGACCACTCACTTCCTTGCAGTGACAAGTGTGGTCAACCATACAGCCTCGCTCACATTCCTTAGTCATACTGAATCACCCAATGCGTCCGTTGTGCTTGATTCAACCACTTGCCCCAGACTTGGCGATATCGCGGTTCGTGAGAACAAAACCGTGGTACTGGACATGAGTATAGTCGATGACTATCGAAGCCAAGCTGCCCGAGCCGGCAAGATTAGAAATTATGTAACCGACTCCCATAGTGCTGCCACTCAGTCTCTTTTGCGTACTAAGAGTCGGATTAATTCTACCTGTCACACTCCTGTTAACATCACATGTATATTCATCTTTCCCTAAGCAGCGCTGTTCTACTGCGACTGTGCACTAATGTGGTTACCGGTTTTGGCTTACTTCCCCTTCTGGGTTCCCTAAAAATCCATGACACATTTATGCAAGGAACTTGGCACTGATTTCTGCCACTTTTCTGACGACTATTATACTGTGAAGAGTACTTCGCAGTCCCGATTCTTGAGCCTTGACTATACTAGCATTCCGTTTCCCTACAGAACATTCGGTTTTGAGTTGTCGCTATATTTACTGTTAACATTTAACACACAAAACTTTCATTTGAGGATTGTGGAGTTAATGACATTTGCTATTCTTGCGAGAGCACGTGTCAAACATCTAATGTTATCAACCACGCAAATCCGTACGTTTGATAGCCAATTTGTTCAGAATTTCTTCTCTTTAAACGTTTTCATTGCTTAATTTTTGTTGTCACTCCTTGCCATCCATTTAGGTAAAACCGTGTAATTTGTTCCTCAAAATAAACAGTGGATACTAGCAACAGTGGTGCTGTGATGAGCCCATTGGGTGGAGGGGGTGGATAAGCGAAATCGAAAACTTCACCCACCCCCCCAGAGGCCCTTAGTTTACCAGTGATTTTACTAGGACAGTTGCATACGAAAGCATCTGGACCATTTCAGAAAGCTGTGATACCTTGATTCATATACACTCATAGTTGGGTACACTGTAGTTATGTTTCTAAACCTGATAGTCTGTCTGGTTGCTTTGTGTATGTCAATTATTATTAAGTGAGTGTGTGTTCAGAGTGAACGGGAGAGCGAACAGGCTGGAGCGAACACAGTAGAGACATAGGATCACCTCACAATGGCAACTGCCTTCAGTCAGTAGTAGGAATGACAAATATTTCGAGGTTGCTTTCAACATACCTACAGACAGTAATCCGGAAAGATTAAACAGTTGGAAACATTACTACTAGCCCAAGCTTCCTTAATCTAAGTGTCACTAGTACAAGCTGTTCTTATAATGAACGTTGTGTATCTAACCAATGAGATGACATCGTTATGTAACTGATTCATGGTGAGCACACCCAAAATGATGTTGCACAGCCACGTTAATACTGTTTGGTTTCCTAACCTCTGATTCGAACAGGAAACATTCGTGTAGCAAGCCCCGGTGGACCCGTCCTTCCTGCCAAATAACTTCCGTGAAACTAGTTCAACGAAGCAAAGTAGTTGAAATATTTGGTATGCGCCATGCTAGTTACCGTCTCCAACCTCTCTCCAGTTGGTGAGCCCAAGTGGGGATGGAACCAGTCCCAGGATGTTGGGTTGAAAGTGTGCACCAAAACTCCATGTAGATTCTGGCTGTTACTACGACGTGCTAGAAATTCCCTAGTGGTTGAATTCATTCGACTCCATTATCGGCTGAGAGTTTTAGATTCTCCGCGGCTGTTCTGCGGGTTCAAGCGTTAATTGTGGCTATGTGTAGCAGTTCATCATATAATTACTTGACTATCCGTTCTTGGGACGTTACATTTTTCTCACCGGTTGTTTTGCTGGACGTCTGTAGGAAATTTTGAGACTCTCTGAACTCCGTCCCATTGTCCTAGTGACATTTTGTAAATCTCAGGTGCAAGCTTTCAAACGGCACAAAATGCAGCACATTTTACCTTAATTAATTTATCAGAAAGGAAATTACTTAATCAGTGGTTGCTCTTATCACGAAGACGTGTAGGTCTCGTAGAAACCGTTAGCTATTGTCAAAGCATGTTAACTCCACTCCTGATCTTTGAGAAACTTCGCCTATGAGATTTAGTTGGCTCTGTGGGAGTAGTGTTTATTACAACTTGTTGATCAGTGGTTTAAAACTGTTAGATTATGGCTATGATATCGTCAGAGTTATAGGCGTGCAAATTTCCAAAAGGATCCCATTTCACTTGACGAGTATGTGTGTTGTTCTTCATGCTTTGCTCTGTTCGATGTTCAACCTATTTCGACGAAATCACTACAGCCTAGTCGGCTCTTCGAGGGTTTTAGTGGATAAGATAACTAGACGGTTTAAACAATCTCGTGGGATGGATGACGTTATTTCATTGGCATAAGTTCATTGTACTGATCGAACACTTGTTGAATAACAGGTCATCAGCTCGTAACGAAAATAAGACCATAGCGATTCCACTGCAGAAAGCTGGGCTCCGACCGGTTTGATTACTACACCACTAACCTCACACTATGTACGGCCGAACTATCAAGTAAAACGCTTTGTGAGAAAGCAGTGATTGTCCTTCTAACTTTAATCTGTGACCACATGATTATGACTTCTCATCAAGTTGTTGCAACACAGCATTAAATTTGGTGCGCTGTAGTTTGACAACTGGCAGGTTATAGGCGAGTTTGCTGGGTATAAACTGAACAACCCTTAAAATTAATCACAGCTTTCACGTTCCCACAGGTTTTGCAGTCAGCTCCCGTTGAAAAAGAAGCGGCAGTCTCGAACTGCATTCTTGCTGAATCTCATCAGCAGTGTATATCTTTGCTACGACCGGACAGTGAACTCTGACAAAGCCTAGTGAGTAGAACATGATGCAGTGGTCAGCCCGCTTGCCTCAGAAGAACGTGAACTGGAGTCCAACTCCATGGTCTAGGGAGGACCTGCCCCACCGATTAGTACTAGCAAGAGTGAATAAAAGTCTACTCCTTCTTGTCGAAAGCAGCTGACTACAGCAGTCGGCAGTCGGTTAAAAATACTGCATTCAGTTTTAGGTGGCTTTTACTCTATACATTGGCTTAAACCCCCGACCGATTCCAGGTAATGTGTGAGCTATCGGCCATGAACTGAGTTCTTTTTGCCAGTTCGCATTAATACCGACTGCAACAAGATCAAAGCTACTTCCTTTCAGTTCGGATCTTTGCATGTTTCTTCGTACATATTTACAAGGAGCTTTGAGACAAATTAATACATAGGGGAATAGCTAACAGGGGAGATTTTCTTTACCAGTGAGGCCTACTGTCGGAAAAATGGAATAGTAGTTGGTTCATCCCGGTGTGTTCTCCTCAGACATTTCCACAGGTTAACTAGAGACGATTTTTTAAATTTGGTCACCGAAGGATTTACGCTTTAAAAATCTGCATGGAGAATATGTTACGTGTTGTCGACCAGAGCTTAAATAATAATATAACGAAAGGTGTTTAATAAATCACGATCTTTATTGTCCAACTCGCTGGTTGTTATTCTACCCACGCGTTCGCGTCTGCGTCAGAATTCCGATCCACAACAGCCCCGGTTTCCACTCACACGCTGTGTGCACTTCGGCCAGCTTGTTTGTCCGAAGCCTTCTGTCAGGGGATTTTTGCCTGCCATTCCTCGTCCGTTGGGCCGATCTCGTTGGGCTCGTCTGGTCACTCCTGTTGACCGGGATCCGCTTGCTTTGGGTTTTTAAACGTAACTCTCCGTCGCGCTGAGGTATTCCGCCAAGAGTCGCAAAACCGCACTTCCGGTTTGATAACCCACCACAATAACATTGTTCTGTTATCAGTTAGCTGAAGTCATAGCACCACCAATTTCACTCACGAGTTGCACGGTGGTGTTCGCACAGATCTTCCGGATGTGAGCGTAGTGGAACGAGGGGCTGGCTCAACTAGGCAAAAAGTTCACAGGAATCGGAGTTGAAATGGTCAATCGCAATGACAATAATTCACCAAATGTCTGACTAGAAGGATATTAAGTAACTGTGCGAATGATTCTTTTCAATTAACAGCGGATGTCCTAAAATGTTTAATAGTTACTCGATAAGTTTTATCCCGAAAACGAGGTAAACTGTCAGGTACAAACGTAACTCATCTCTTGCTAAGAAATGTGCTTATACGGAGTTTCACATGTTAGGTAGACTTGAAATCAATAGAAAGTATACGCGGGCTTCCACTTATACCTTATCGTCACATAACAACACGAAGATAATCTCCATATTCTACCAACAGTTTTTTGTGCACGTACACTCGTTTGTTTGTGCCATGCCTCACGCACTGGCCGCGTTGTAAGACGATTTTCTGTTGCTGTACGCAAACGCCATTCTACATGGTTAAACACTGTTGTAGGCAGGAGACTCCCAAACGTTATTGTTGTTCATTTGGTCGACTTCAATAACTCTTTTAGTTAAAAGGGTGCCCTTCAGATAATCAAACGTGTGAATAACGGGTGATGTTGCCTTTAAGTAGGGCTATTAATATCCAATTGAACAGTCTTGATAGCTGCGTGTGAGAAAAGTTTCTGCGAACTCTGAACCTCCCTTGACCTACTATTAGCCATTAGCTATTAGCTTATGATTTAAAACATTCAGTAAGTAACTGCTATCAATCAGCTAATCAGCAGTCTCTCCTTTTTCCGGCTTTACACTTCACCGTAGCGACTGTTTCCTAAGTTACTACGTTTTAGTTATTCAGGTGATCAGACAGTTAAACTTGTCCTGCTTGCCATCTTGTGACTCTCATGATTTCAATTAATACCGCTGAAGGTGCAAACTACGTGTGCTGACGTTAGGCAATATATTCAAATTTACACTTATTTCTCATTTCCGGTGACCTAGTTATCCCACTGGGTAAGCTAAATATGCCAAACCCAACACGCATGCACTCGCAGCTTTTCGGCAAATCCACCGGTATTTCCCCAAACGATGTCAACATCTGATTGGTCTTCACTAGGCAATCAGCACGGCGTGTCTCTGTCACCGTCCAGACGCACCAGTTTATTAAGCTGCGGATCCACGATTCCCAATCCTCGCCCACCCACCCACATGCATGCATGTGCGTAACCGCGAGTTCAGTCGGATTGGGATACGAGTATGTCTGTAGTTGCGGCAAACTGAACACTCACTGCTGATTGGACTGCTGTGTCCATCCCATAAAACCGTGGCAGTGGCTTTCCATGCCCTACCGCCCAGGCAAGTAAATAATTCTACTCCAGCTGATGCATTTATGGCAAGGGGTGACAGATGGAGGGTGACGGTGATAGTAGATGAACGTAACCGTGTTTAGCTGCTAGAGCTGAACACACGTTGGATTGATCAAAAACCCCAACCGTAAAATTTGATCCAACACTCAACCGATTCCAATCATACTTTTGGATTTAACGCATTATAGTGGAGTTGGAACACCTGAGGTAAGTAAAACATGTCACACTTCACATCTATCTGTCTAATTTTGGACATAATCTAGCAATGCATAAAACGTTTCTTAGAGTTTCTCTTCGCAGGTTAGATCCTGCTAGATGCACATCAAATGTACATTCCATGCTATGAAAGGCAGCCCTTATTCAGTGGGTGCTGCACGCTGACATTGTAACAACCTAAACCGACAGTCCAAATGCCACCCATAATGAGTGTAATCAGAGTGATAAGCTGTACGTAATACTTTCCCATCAAGAAAGATTCAAACCAGTGAGAGGGATCAACGAAGCGACTGATAGACTATGTTGAACGAACCGCGCAAACACGCGACAGTAAACGATCCAATACGCTGAGATGAAATAAGTAGGTCTCTTGACTATCACTAAGAAAGACAGACAGTGTGACCGATTGGGAACTAAGAAAGACTCCTCTATAATTGGGTCATTTAAACGATGCTAAGCGTTAGGGTTAACTCTCGAAGGTTAAGAACATGGCATGTGTAGCTTTGTTACAGTGAGGTATGGCAAAATGACCCTTTGTGGTTCACAGAGTCATCACACCATTTGTAATTAGACACTGTCCAACTGTTTAGCAAAATACACAGTGGACGAGTAAAACCTAACTCCGTGCATACAGTCTAGTTCTCTAGGGGTGAACAGGAGAAGAACATTAGTGGCTATCGGATAAATAAAATCGACGGTGATCTTGGTATTTGGACAACGGAAAATTAATGGCAGATAGGTGTGCATGCGACGTTTATTTAACCAACACCCCCTGCCTAAACTAATTACTTCATTCTGTCCTTTTCAAAAGGTCTCAACGTGCACAACCTGTACAATCCTATCAAGATAACTGAGTGGCTCGTTACTGTGCTCAGAACAATAATGAGTCTGTCGCTTGGCAAATTTTCAATTGACCAAATAATCAACAATACTGCTGGAACAGGATGTGATACTCTCGATGAGGCGGGACGATTGATTGATTTGGTCACCGCAGAGCGGAATCCAACATCCCTCGATTCAACTGATGCGGATAACTTCAGAGGACGTGCCACTGCCAAATCGAGCGGACAAACACGGAAGACATGTAATACCAGGCTCTCCCAAAATAACATGTGTGACCCCGTTCCTTCAGTGATTTCTAAGGCACAAACGGTAATGAACAGCATTCGGGATCTAGAGGAAGAAGATGACTCTGTATCTGGGAAGACCTACGTCTGCCCGGAATGCGGTAAAATATTCACGGCGCATTACAATCTCACCAGACATATGCCCATTCACACTGGGGCACGACCCTTTATTTGCAAGGTAAATCAGCATGCTCATTGTATCAGTGAAGCATTGTCTAACTATTCAATATACATACCTATAGTCTTCTCAAACATTCCTTCTAAAGTTGTTCAACTACCTCGAATAAGCAAACTTTGAACTAACTTCCCTGATAACTATATTCGCCTGTTTATCACGAAACATTAAAACGGATTTAATGTTTGATGCGACAGATCAAAAATGTGCCAACAATGTTTTTATGCGATTGAAAAAAATGTTGACCTTCCGTGGGTCACAATTAGCTAACAGTTGAAGTTATCAAATTACAGCTGTTCAGGTCCTGGTTGTCTACTAGAGGTTTCGGTTTCTTTCGGGCTCATTTTTGGTAACCCTTTCCCAAAATAAGTACGTATCGAACAAATTTACTTGTCCATTGAACAAATATTTCTTCCCCAAATAAACACGATACTTTCAGTTTGTGTATCATATAACAAACCATAGTAAACGAATAACGTTGATAACTTGCGACAATACGTTGTGTGCGGTTGTTAAATAGGTATTTAATACCAGTCTGTGTTGTAAGTCACGTAAACAGCAAAATATTTGTAAGAATATCTGTTGGAATAATATTTAAGACCGATTGAGAGTTCTTAACTTCTAAATAATCCGTACCTATATTTATGATTACCAGTTTACTGCTAACTCAGCAGTCTGGATTGCTCATTTTGAAGGTCATCAACGTGAAAATTCCCGTTAATTCTGGTACAGTATATTAAACAAAAGCAGTATGTAATCTAATCAACTTACAAACATTTTTAACCAGCACGGTTGAATCATGTTTTTTATAGTTCTTTGACAGTTGATTAACTCATGGGTGTAGCTGCATAGTCCAAAGAATCATTCGAATTCCTGTATAACTTCACAGTTTTGAAGATTCACAATCACGGTCTTCCTAAGTGATATGGCTTTCGCTCGAAACCAGCATACTAATTCCGTTTTATATCCTGTTTAACTAACATTCGAAATTTACGAACATTTAAATTACACTCAGTGAATGAATATTACCAGAAAATTTGCCCACTTTCTGTAGGTGTGTAACAAAGGATTCCGACAAGCTAGTACGCTCTGTCGACATAAAATTATCCACACTTCAGAAAAACCGCACATATGCTGGACTTGTGGAAAGGCGTTCAATCGGAGCTCAACGTTAAATACCCATTCACGGATACATCAAGGTGAGTCTCCGGTTCCGATACCCATGGATTATGGGTGGAACTGAATGCTTTTGAAGTATCGTTGACTCAACCGTTCCTGTTCGGTTTTGTGGGGAAATAATTGAGTAATCAACATACTTGTATCTTACGTATTTAGTACGTGTACTAAATATCCGAATACTTACAAATGCACAGATACGCCTGTCAGTTAGTCGGTCGCCCCATAACAACTGTGATGAGTTTCCATAAATAGTTAGCAAATTTCCTACTGACACTTATGCACTTCATGCCCAGATTTTTAACCTGACATTTTTGTGTGAGCGCTGTGTAGTTTATGACGGAACGTTAAAACCAGATGATTACACACAACTATCAGTAATTCAGACAGTTGCGCTGTTTCAAACTGACATAGCATAGAGGCTCGGCCCGATGTGAACCAGTCTTCTTATCTTCACACGTGCAGCCATTACACGACAACACAGACCAACTTGCCAGGAGAACCACACAGTAGTTGGGAAAGTGCGAGAGCTATTGTGGAGACTACAAATAAAAACGACAGCGGTCGCAATTACTTAAATGCAAACTCATATAAAGGGGTCACGGCATGTACACCTAAACGAACACCCCGGGATTGGCCTCGTTAGTCCGTGGACTGTTCAGATAGACATGGCTCAAAAGAGATTCCAACCGGATACTTGCCCATCATGCACCTAATCTCCTTCCCGCAAAGTTACCTGTCAAGGAGCGGCATTTTAACCAAGGCGGTCTAAGATGTTTGGTGCATGTGATATGCCGGTGCTTCAGGGTCAATCAGAATCAACTAGATTTCAACAGGCTGTGTTTGCGCGAACAACCATGTAACACTGTATTAATCGTGTGGTATGTTACAAAACATCTTTTCTATGGTCAGAGCGCTACAACTGACTTAAAATCAGGATGGACTAGTCAGACAGGTTTGCGGACAGAAGACTGACCAGTGGACTTTATACTATAGGCAACTGAACCACCGATCGGTTTAGCTGTATTTGTGAGTAACCGAATGTTGGTATGCGGTAGCTGGCAAGGCTCGTTTATACTAGTGTTGTATGTTCAAGTGTGAGCTAATCGTTAGGTACTATGCCTGTTAAATGTTGACGAATCAGCCTCGGATAACCGTCGAATTAAGAAGATGCCTTTCGGTTAACTTAACGTATGACAGACTGCTCCATAAAACAGGTGATGCAAAATAGATACGACAATGCTGCACTGTACTGATAACTAGACCAGTAGAGACAACGGGAAGCAGATCACAAAACTGTCAGTCTTGTAAACAGGTGACAGGGAAGGTTGGTTGCACGTGAACTCAATAACCAAGTGACGTCAAATGGTGCTTATAGGACACCATGTTTATTAAGTGTGTAATGTTAGTTTGCTGACTACTGTTGCACCATACTATTTAGTAGTAATACTGTGTCAAGTTTACTAATGGGCGCAAATAGTGAAAATCTCGTTTCGATACAAGGTGAAATGTGATTTCACTTTAGGCATGACTTTTGGTTCCTTCCTTCATCCATTCACTTATCGGCTCATATGGGTTCGAACAGATGTTGCTGTGGTGCAAGCTGTCGTACACCGCAACATTAGGGCGAAATATTGTGAGATCGGACTGATAAGAAAACAGAATAAACTGAGCAAAATAAATTCAAACAACAGAGCCTGAAGTGTTGTGAATACGGATATCCCAATATTAGTGACACGCTGTTATCTCTGATAACCTTTCCAATATGCGACTTGGGTTGCTGAAAGGTAGGTCGATGGTATCTATCTACCTTACTCAGGAGAACCATTAGGTTCTTCACACGTTTCGAGCGCGCTCAAAGTTTTATGCAGTTATTGATGGTTCTATTGAATAATAACTTGCGCAGCAAGTACGGTACTCTCACAGGAAGAACGTGACCTGCCGACCATAAACTATGTAGTTCTGTTCTTTTAACGGTTGAATACATATTCAAAGCTTGTAGAAAGGTGCGTCGACAAACAGATGGGTTGGCTGGGCGATTGTTTCACTGGGTGTAGGCTAATTCACAGAAGAAACGATGCACGATCACTGCATGCCTGTACATATATTGGTTGGGAACGAGCCACCGCTTCACACCGTTAGGCAAAATAGATGGCACACTAGCGATGTAAGCCTTTTGATAAACTGACAGATGGGTCTGATTCCAAAGTCAAATATAAACAATTGCAGAACGTTTTTTTTACCTATTGTGATAGATATCTCAGAAATGGTATTAAAATCAGAATAGGTGGTACTGCTCAGATGGGTCTGTGGATTGTGATCTGATCGGGCATCTGGAGCTTCTAACTAAACTTTAAAATACTGAGGAATCTGGTATTCCAAAGCAGTGCTGCGACGAAATTTACCTCCGGCCTGATTCGAAATCACAATACAGGGAGTTGTTGGTGGAAACTGATAATTATATGGTTGTGCTAGATACTCCCTTCCTAGACGCCACAACAACGTAGCTCTTTAAACATTCTAACCAGGTCTTCAAGTTAGAGAACTGTTCACCAAAAAATGACGCTTCATCACCAATACATGTATGACGTTAGTGACTCAAATAGTATTGTATTCAACAACACTTCCGGCTTCAGATGTTGCTATAAAATCTAGGCTAATTAAAAGTACACCGCACTGGTGGCAAGAGTTTTTAATGCAGACAGCGGTCAGTGTGTATGATAATTAACACCATGCGTACTCTTATGTGTAGATAGTTCTTCATGAGAGGGAGAGCACATCGTCTCATGAAATTCAATCGATATCGCACACACAGTGTTCTGTCACGGTCGTCAACATAAACATGTGCTCATCAGATGTGCAGTTATTGTCTTAAAATATTATGAATATGTGAACAAAATGGTGAAGTATGTAAAATCAGAAAGAAGAAACCGATTTATTTGACCCTGTTACTTTGTGCTAAAATGATTACGGGCAGGCTAGGATAATGTCAGGCTGCCCAGATCTGGAAAGGGTCAACGAATGCTCAGTCGAATCAAGGAACTGTTGGTTAATAAATCTATACTACAATCAGTGATTTACTTGAGGTTTTGACGAACTGAAAGAGGACAACAAAAGAGAGAGTCTAGGTTATACAGTTTCACTAATTTGGTCGTTGTTTTTATGAAGTTCCAAAAACTGTTCACGTTTGGTTTGCTTCCTGCTGTTTGCAGTCGAATGATTACATTGTAAGTACGTCATTTGAGACGATACGTTCAAGTGGTTAGGTTTTTATACCCAAGGTCTACTTTTCTCTACGCCTTAATATCTGCGACCATTTGGCATACTTTGGTTTGGTCAGGTTCAAGGAGCAATGCACTTGGTGCATGTGCCTAAAATATACATCGAGCTTATGACAAAATTTAACTTATTCCAGCGATTTGCAAAGACTATCTAAGAATGTCCTTCTATAGTTCAGCGATATACCGTGGCACTTTTGCGCAAAAGAACAAGGTTTATCCCAACTAGACTTCCGTACTTTTTCATTCCTCCGGGCGTCTGGATCAAAATCAGACCCCAAAAATAGCAGGATTGTTCCCTCGACAGAAGCATCTAATACCAATATTTTTTCTTATCTTGTGCACACGGCTGTGGTGCAGTAACGTTTTTTCCTAAACAGATTTGTTCTGGCTAAAGTACTGTATCACCATCCATGGAATAAAAGCTTACAAGTTGTCTATGGTAGTTCTCAATCGTTTAAAAGATTTGTAAAAACAATCTAGAAGCAACACAGACAACACGAAAGGATGTGTTCCTACATAGGGGATACTACCAATTTCTGGAGACCTGCTAAGTTTTTCAATTAGTCTACATTTCAAACGCTTAACCTAATGAACAACAGTAAATTGTTTCAACCATTTTGCACACGGAGAATGATCAGTCTGACTTCCGCTATGTGGAAGGTGGAACATTCGGGGAATCGGTGACAGTTTAGCAATGAGAATAATACATCCTGATGTGTCACATTTAAGGAGTAAATTTCAAAATGAAATCATTGATGAACTACTACGAATAAAAGCTTACACGTTACAATGGTTGTGAGTGATTTTGTCCACTAATTCAAGATTCGTTTCACATTTTATGTGAGCTGGACTCATCAGACGGGTGGAAAAAGATTAAAACGTTATCTCGCATCTGCTTGAATATTCCACAATTGAAGCATACAAATTGAGGGTGAATCGTAACTATTTATCGAACTGTGTAAAAGTTAGGATGGTGTATATTGTAAACGTCAAGGTGCGTCAATGGACCAATTCTAATCAGCTTTTTGAATGCACTACTGTGATCCGAAACGACATTCGAACACGTTTGATTGTCTCACTGAAATAACAGATGAAGTGTAACAAGGTGGGAAAAGTGTGAAACGTTAAATGAGAGGCTGGGTTCACTAAAAGTGTTTTGTTGGATAGCTTATTGAAGACAGTCTTTCATTAACTTTATGATTGTTCAGAACCAAAGAATGGGTCTTCAGCTCAATGAGGCAAAACGTTAAGCGGTGACGGCATCGTGTACTTTTAAAGCAGAATGATAATTCGTATCTGGTCAAAGTGTCGTAGAACAGTTCCAATTTGTTGTCTCCTTAAATAGCCCTGTGCACATGTGAGCAGCTGGTGTGGTGGGAGAGAGCAGGAACCACGTGTACGACGTGACACCGGGTTCAGGTATGTTTGATAAGAGCCTTTGTCGGCCACCTTGATAGAGCACAATGAACCTGTCCAACGTATGTCTTTAGGTCGCCCAACGCCGGGCTTATTTTATGGATGTTGAACAGCCTAAACGCCTAACCTCCAGTTGTCAATCTGCTGAAATTAACTGTGATCAGGTAGTGTCAGTTCTATTTTCAACTTTATGTTCTATACAGTGAGTTAATTTCCGCACGTTGGTCAACTGATACTGATGTTTGCTTGATGGAGCTGACGAAGCTTGATAGATCGGAGTTAGTTATGTTGACTTCATCAAGCTTTAGTCTATGAGTTATACCCGGTGTGTTCAAATGTGACAATCCAGGGAAGCGAAAACCAGTGGACATGACAGTAGAGTGTTTTAAGTAACAGTTCTTTGAACCAGGTTCTTTGAGTAATAGACAATGACTGTCTGTGTTAAAAACGGTAGGGAAAATGCAACACTAATCATGCGAGCAACTCCTAAGGTATTCAGCAGTATGCTGGTCCAGGGGCTTCTTGCACATCACCAGCCAGTCTAACGGATGGTAATCTGTCAACGATTACACTCGTAAGTCGACATCGCAAATTCAAAGTACATAAGGTGTATGGGACAACTTTTAGCAGCTGATCAGACAGTGTGATTATAGTGTGAGCGAGAAACATCAATTATAAAGGCTTCACAGGGTGGTTTGCCAACTACTTTGCTTAGAATATTCAGTTAACTCAGTATAAGTGGACAATTAACAGACGGCACATCACTCAAACATGAGCGCACAGTAATTTCGGAGAAAGTATTGTGAGTGTAAATTTGGCATATATGTTATTTATTGGGCGGACTAAAGATATACATCGAACAGAAGTATTGGGCTCAATCATGGTAACCGACCAAAGCTCATTTCAAATCGACCTGAGCCCGGTGTCGCATTGCATACGCAGTTCTTACTGTCTCCCACCACACCAATCGACTGCTGTCATTCGGGGGTTCGTATACTCGTGTTCAATGAAATCGCTCATTCTGGTGAACGGTCTGTAACACGGCCACCGAGACAGGAGTTTATCTTCCGTTGCTTAATGTTTGTGTAAATGATGTGATGACGCTTACAATTTTATTATTCATACAAGTAAATATATTCATTCACTCCACCATCGATATCCGCGTCCGTTTCCACGAGCTGGATGACACCAATAAGTCAGCACCAATGAAGTGATTGCTGGCATACTGGGGGATGAGGGATAAGCCCGTTACTTCGCTCATTCGTTAAAAATACAGAAACTCAGTGAGCAAATCATGTGTGAAAAATGCCACGCTACGACAGTGAGACCTGTTTGCCGCTGCCGTTGATGAGTGTGCATAGGTGAAAAATAATGACGTTACAAATTACCTGTGAACTAGCCATTACCATCCGGGTTTCTCTGCGAAGTTCAGGCTCGGTTGACTCACAGTTAAGTTAACTTAAGTTCCCCGTTTAGTCGCCATGAGTTGTTTAGTGCCACGGTAGACAGTTTCACACAGAGCAGGTAAATGGATGTTAAAGGGGATGGCAATCAGTCAGGTTCAACGAGATGAATCTTGATATCAGTGTAGTTAATATAAATGATTAAGAGAACAAGAATATCTAAAGGAAGGCTGGGTTTTTTAAAGATAGCGCTTTTCATTATTATGGATGTAGACTGATTACTTCTAGCGACTTGATCTTAGACAGATTTTTCAGTTTCATACGTTCTGTTCATTTTATCTTAAACCACTTACTTGTTCTTCGTGCAATGGATATGTGTTCGTTTGGCGTTATGGTTTGAAGAGGATGTCTTTTGTTGCAATTCGGTATTATGGTTCTGCTTTAGTGCCATCTGAATTTTGCTACCCGTACCACTTATTTTTCTCAACAACGTTCGGCTTATTTTTCACACTTAGCATACACGGAGTAGGTAACACTACCAGTAGGTTTGCTATAATAGTTACCCTAGATTCAACTTTTTTGCCACACTATACTCAATGTGGAATATTCATGTGTTGCTCAGTTCTGAATTCGGAGTTGCTTACGGGTTGTCGGCACAGCTCCCGTTTGCCTACGTTTGCGTTCTCCTCAGTACAGGTTACATTCACCGGTTCAGGCGGTTCTAGCTGAACATGAGATCATTTAATGTTATGTCAGGAATGTAACTGATGCCAGGACGCAAGTTAGTTGTGAAGTGTTCGTCAACTACAGACAATCAGAGTGTCCTTGTGGTCATTGTCGGATGGGAAGGGAGCCGTCTAAAGTTTATTCTGACTAGAGTGTTGTGGAGTGTTATTATATGCTGCAATTCTAGATCTGTACCCTGTAAGCCACTATATTAATGATCATTCTCATTATATTACACGTTACTCACCAACCGTACCAACACTCCATTAGTCAAGGTATGACCAAAGGAATGAGACCTGGGGGTATGCCTCAATGGAAATATATGTTAACGACCAGTGATTGCAACGTCATATCCATCGAGCAACTATTTTTGATCCTCAATGTCGTATATGTATATACATATATATATATATTGTTAGGCTATTAATACGTGAAAATAGTCAGTAACTGCCTTCCTTGTAGTTAAATGCTCTATATAGAATTCACGGCTCTACGTTTAAACGAACTCTCTTCAGTACATACCATTCTGTACCAGCACCACTCTGTTTAATCTGCACTTTTGAAGGTGCAGCTTGGTTTTCTAAACTGACCACTAATGCCTACACTGAATTTTGATGTTCTTTCCTACCTCAGTATTCACACAAATCAACATAGACATCGCTTTAATCTGCACATAGTCTGTTGTGTCACTTTTCACACACCAGGTTTCAAACCGTTCACCTGCGAGATATGTGGCAAGGGCTTTCATCAAAAAGGCAACTATAAAAACCACAAACTTACACACAGTGCTGAAAAGCAATATAAGTGTCCCGTGTGCCACAAAGCGTTTCATCAAATTTACAACCTCAGTTTCCACATGCATACTCATCGGGCCCAAAAACCATTCTTGTGTCACCTGTGTGGAAAGGGCTTTTGTCGAAATTTCGATTTGAAGAAGCATATGCGTAAAATTCATTCGGATGGTGACACAGATACACACGTACAAAAGGAAAACCAATCGAGTACCGAGCCAATTGACTCTCCGCCCAGCACACCAGGAGCTCCATGCATGCCCGAAAAGAGTCGATACGGATGGAAAATGCGCTTCTATGACTTGCAGACCGCTGCAGATAACGACGGAGGTATTGCAGAAAAACGGAGTTTTCGATTCAACAAAGAATCAGTGAGAACCGAAAGCAAACAGGATCTCAGCAGGAATGTGATATCTTATAATCCAAATATTACTGACTTTGTGCCCAATCCCATGCTGCCAATATTGAGTGACCTCAAATCTGATGTCACTGAAGAACCTTGTCCTCGCCACTGCAGAACTAAAAACACACATTTGCTTTCTACATCATCCCGTCAGCTGCTTAACTTTCATACTGCTGTAGATTTACCACAATTCTATGAACCACTCTCTCCCACAAATATTGTGTTGAGCAATTCCCAAGCCATTGTACAAGATGTGCCAAACTCGGAATCATTCAGTCATCCCCCTAAATCCCCACACCAGACATTCGATGCATTGCTAAAATATCTGCAAAACCCCAGACCCTCGCGAACCCAAATCAACCAATTTGTGACGACAGCAACAACAGCAACGTGGAATGAATTGATTCGGACTAGTGCGCATGTGTTGGAGAATTCCAAACCCAGAATTCCTAACACTCAGTTCTACCATCCTATGTCCTATCCATGGCCCTTCCCTCACGTCCCTACCCTATTAGCGCCGCATTTAAACATGTTAATGAACCAGCCCACATCGATAACACAGTCTTCGTTTGTGCAAAACTTGCCTACCCTTCCATCGATGCCGAACAGCAGGCAATTATCTGACCGCATCTTTGAGGCGATGTCTATAAATAATTGTGAAAACAATCTTTTTCGCAACCCGCTAATTCGTGCACCGCTACCATGATACCCGCATTATCCAATAGAAGAATGTGAGCGGCGCGGGCTCGGAAATTCAAAATGTTTCAATGTGGTGGGTGATGCCAGCGCGCACATACCTTCCAGAGTGCACACCTACAATTGTAGTTGCTACCGAACTATCTCCTCTCTGTGGTCTACACCGAAGAACCCACCTTTAACAGATTATCTCAACAACTTTGTGACCATCTTCTCTGCATATCATCATGCCTGCTCCTATTTCCAAACAGCGTTCAATGATTCCCCAGAACCATTCCTATTGAAAGTATACGATGGTGGTGCTTTACTACGATGCTTTTTGTCACTGAGTAGCTGAGCATGTGGGTGGGTCTACTCGAGCAGGGTGTAATTTTCTGAGGTAGTAGTGTTCAGTGCAGCCCTTCGTAAACGTTCAGGCTTCCCTACCCGCTTTAGACTTCAGAACACCCTGCAGGACAGCAAAAAGCTTGACATTTGTATTACGATTAGCTGCCTGTGTGCTAAAACCATTAGCTGAAACATTACTCAGAGAGGCTGTCAACACTCTTTAACCCGTAAGCCAACAATGTGGGACAGATTTCAGACAGGGTTACTTCACTGTTCAGAGATCTGACCATTGACCGCTTACGAGATATTTTAACGGATACAGGTAAGTAATCGGGGACGTTGACAGGTAGTACGTTTGTTTAAATTAGCAAGCATCTAATCACAATTTTGGCTTTAGAATGACTTTCTGGCCTTTCCGTTTCAGATGCGATCCTTAGATTTGAGTTCTCATTCTGCTGGAGCTTCTCCGCGTATCCTGTACTTGCAATAACCAAGATGTGCGATCAGGTCCCCGCATCTGAGCAGCAATTACGAGACCAGTGCACCAGTGGTCACACACTAGTCGTGGTCGAACGTTCACATTCGACAGCACAATCAAATAATTATTTTGCCGCTTTCAACGTACTTCATCTAAGTATGGCTTGTTAGTAGGTCACCCGTGTCCCACTCCACGTCTACTATCAAATCTTGAGTAATCTAATCGAGAAGTTTCTGCACAGTTTTATTCGGTGCTCTTAAAATCGGCACTGACTCTGTGATAAGCAACACAACTAACTCACAAATGAGCAAGTGTCTGAAATTTATAAAACTCTTCCTAGCGTCAGTTTGAAAGCAAGTATCATCAAGCAGTGAAATTTCACAATTTCTTCTCATTTCGACCATTATGAAAATAAACTGGATTTAGCTGTGCCACTCCTTGTCAATCAGATGTTAGCAAGCAACATTCCAGTCAACACGGGTATCAAATCGGATGCGATTTTTACAGGAAAAGTGAACGAAGGAACAAGAAAATGGCAATTGATGTGAACATGACCAGTTTAGATTTTCACTGTTTACCTCCACCTGGTTAGTTCATTCGAAGATAATTCTGATCGGTAAGCTTTGCTCTGAGGTCTATCTGCACATTGTAGCACGATTCTCAACAGCGGACGCATTGTATTCACGGATAAATATAGGTGATCAACTCAGTTTCATGATGGGCTCCCTAGTTCGGCGTTGACTAGACCCAGCTTTCCGTAAAACGATGGAGAATAAACCACGACACAAGCTGCTTAGTAGACCATGAAACAAATTTACTCATAAAAATGGACTTACGGTATAAAAAACGGAAAGTACATGAGACGGTGAATGAACCCAATAATTAGGTGATACGCGCATTTGATCCGATTGGTGCAGAAAAATTCAATCAACCTGTTCTGAAGGAAAGCGCGAGTTTTAAGTTTCAGGTTTTTCAAAAGTCATTGAACCAACATATTTCAGCCCTAAACAAAAGTAAACATCCATTTATCGTGGATTGCTCACTATTCCGTTGGTAATACAATGAATATGATTGGAACATCATTTCTAGAGGTTCATCTTCAAGTGCTTATGAGCAATCTGTAGGTAACCGAAAAAAATGTTGACTGTATTCACACCTGAACAGCCGAATGCCGCGATTCCTACATTATGAACAAGCTGATTTTAGTCAACTGCGACTTTGAATCGGTGAATTGCATTTCAACCAGCTGCTGTCTAACGTAAAATTACCGTAATGTGCGTACACCCTCACTGACTGGCCTAATAAGTTGGAGGTTATAGAAAACGCAATAGATGATTTAAAATAATTCGTTCCGTTAACGGAATTGAATGCAGAAATCAGAAGATGTAAACCACGTGATATTATCCTGAGTAACATTTCGTACATTTTGATAACACGTGGACATGTGACTAATTTTAAACATTAAGGTGAGTTTCCTGATGGGAGTTGACGGACAGACACATGAGCAAGGCTTATCACTTGTTAAGAAATTAAGACCGTAGTTGTGTGTTGTCAGCTCACCTTAACGTGCACTCGGACATTGTTGTGGGTCAGTGAACAGGTTGAACTATTGACTGACCAGTTGTGGAAGTCGTCTGCGCGACAAGGTTGATGGGTTATGTACGTTGATTTTTAGACTGAAATTTCTTTTTAAGATTTAAAAACAGTATACACCTGTTTGGTTGAATAAAATTCCATTTTCCTATCTTCCACATCTGATGGACTCACGGGCGTCATTTCCATCGCAGTATATGCGTGGAACCTAAGACAAATACTTTATCTAACCGCAACTGCCAATGATGTCTTCTACTAACTTACAGCCACTCACAAAATTTCACTCCTTCTGTGCCCCCCCCTGTTGTATGTAAACCACGAAACATGTGTCCAGTTTGCGAAACATTCAATAACGACAGGATAACGCGCGGATCACTGTCGGGTATATTCTTCAACAGCTCCTTAATTCCGATTCCTAATTCACCAGGTAATCATTAAAGCCCATAGATTAGGTAAGCAGCTGATTGCGGATCATACGAATCGAAGAGAAATTGGCTCTGCAAAAATTTCCAAATGCTTATGCACAGACGTCAGAGACAAAAAGTAAACTACTGTTTCCGAATTTCTCTTCGTTAAGTCGAATGTTGTATTACATTTTCAAATGAGCGACGGAAATTCCGAGTTTTTGAGAAAAATGACAAACTGGATTTTACAGATAAACTTCACAAATCACCACGCCGACGGCACTGTTTTCGTTATGTGTTCCAAATGCCTGGGCTAGTGATTTTGTGTAGCTCACTTGAAGAGATTTCTGGACATTGTTGGCACATTCCAAAATTAATCAACGTCCGCATACTTCTTTACTGGTCACGGTATTACTCTGTACTTATCCTTCATCCTTCAAAGTAAGACCCGTAGTTTCTGAACAGATTCATACAAGTTCTGACCCAATGCAACGGTGTAATAGGCATACATTTTATCAGTTGTATCTTTTAATCCCAGCTAATAACACGTGCACATTTTGCTGTTAAACTCCTGGGGGATAACATTCATTGCGTATCGTGAGAATGAACTTATTTTCCGTTCAACTCTGTAACAAGATCCACACACAAACTGCTGCGTGTTTGCATCCAAATGCAGATATCCCTTGAGTAACTGGAGTCCTGAAACTCATCAATTCACTTTGCGTATAACATTATGAACATCTTTGTTGCTATACTGTCGATCCAGAAATTCACTGACTTCACTGGTCCAATTCAGTTAAATCATTTCAGTTCTTTATCTTGTTGTTGTTTTTGTGACTGACTTTTCCGTTTCAGGGTGTTGTATGCAACTTGTATACATCTTTTTACAAAGGCCAGCTTAGTGACTGGGGAAAACAAACAACTGGTAAACACTTGATTGTCCCGAAGTTTGCCTCGTTCATGAAGAATACGTGCCGTGAATTCAGAGCACGAAACAGACGGAGTAAACAGGAAAATCACAACGGAATGTCTCTAGAAGCCGTAAGGTACGAACTATACCAAGTGAACAGATGAGTTTGCTAGAAGAATGGCAGATTCTGTCAAGTATTCACTGACCGGCATTGTCGGATTGTAATTGACCAGTTAGATACGGGTTACCACCGCGTTTTTATCCAAAACAATAACACTGAGTGTAAGCTATCTACCTTTTTAGGCATAGGTGTATTAGGGTATAGTTGCGCTATGCCGTTTATGAATAACACACACACACACACACACACCAGTACTATCTAAATTGCAGCAGGTCAGTGAGTCTAGATAGGTTAGTAATTAGTCATGTCACGAGATGTTCACCAAGTTAGAATTACACACACTCAGACCCGAAATATCCAGAACCAAAGTTAGTATCTATCCCACACACGGCAACCAGCAGCGTGCACAAAGTCCCCTGGGTATGGCATTTTCTTTACGTAGATTACATTAGTGATGTCCAAATATTAACACCGTTAGAACTGTACTCGGCAAGGGACTGGATAAACAATTATTAATATTCGCCTCACTGGCGAGTCCAGAAAATCATAGGTAGCACGATCTATGTAGTCCGAACGTGCACTTGGTAACTACAACAAGATCTGCGCGTGACAGCCGGGAAATCTACCAACCGTTCCGACCGCCCGCTTACACGTCGATCAAACCCACAAAACTCAAATTGGCTATCCTAATACCGGTTGACCGCACGGACACACACAAAGGTGTGTTTACGTCTATTTGGGCAGGCAACCAGATCACGGCAACGGCAGTGTCAGCAATTCCGGATATTGCCCCTTTCTATCTTATCGAGGAGTGGCGATTGGTGACGAACTACCGTAGCGCTGCGCCTTCTGACTCCCTGCCCACTTCAACAAGCCTCCAATACTGAAGAGGCACTTGTGTATACGCGAACGCCAGTTAACTTCTTTCCGCGCCACCACCTCATATTGCCACCACGCATCTCGGTGATGGAGACATGAGTGCTGTTGCAGTCGTGCCCATACACCCCAATCGGTCATCAGGTTAGTTGCAAAAAATGTCTCTAGTGCCTCTCCAGCATTTATTCGCGCGTGGATTCACCCCACGTGCTTTGGGTGATGGCCTTGTGCTGTCGGTTAGTTACTTCAAAGCCGGGAGACGGATGTGCACGCACACACACTTGATCAACTCCATTTCCATCATGTACCAGCTTTATGCCTTATATCGACACACCCCCTAAGCACAAAGGCAGCAGTGATCGAGGTGTACCAGCATTGTGGTTGACTGACTTCAATTAGAGGCTAGCTGCTGACCAGATCACCTGATAGGCATTGGTCCATTATCATTCGGATCGTAGAAGGGTGACAGGCTCAAGCAGCTGTCCACGTGTGATCGGATATTCATGACTATGGGCAGGGTCATTTGTCTACATCTGACTATACTGTCAACGGAATGGCGAAGTGTCGTCTTTCTTGTGCTAAACCAGCCGTTTAACGTTACGAGTAGGATAGATTGCCCACAAGACCGCAAATTCTCAGAAAATGCATGGTCACATGATCATCAACAGCCCCAGTGAGCAGAACTTGATTATGCCCGCCCATCATACTAGGTGTGCAGCACTGCTTACAAGCAGTAAAACTACCTCTTATATGTGCTCTATTTAATCCTAAATAACTTGTCTAAAAGCAATCCATTATGATACTGAAAACCAACCGAAGTCATGAGAGAATAGATTGATTAGCCGTGTTTTACTCGCAATTCTGTGTTAACCTGTTTGTCACTGTCATTTTGTTTAAAGACCTCAAGTTTGCTAAGTGATTTCAGATGTACTTGATCGTTTTGTTGCATTAGATAATTAATTATTAATTCAATAACACATGATTGAGGTGTTTGTGACCAAACGTCACAGAACGCTTATCGTGATAAGTTATTTACCCGTTTTCTGACACAGTTATTTTCTATCAAAACTATGAACAGAAGAGCAGTATCTATCTTCTGCACTAAAGTTGTCCAATTATTGAGCTTATTCAGGTGTGTAGAGAGAACGCAAGCTGTTTTGCTACGCGATGTACATCCACACGTAGGATTCATGATGTTCTGTTTGTTTGTTTATGTGATTTAGTGGGTATCAACATATATGAGTTCCCGCGCTTGCGTCCGAAATTCGCGTCCGTGAAGACGTTGACGACAGTTGAGCAGAATTTTGCTCCTTGGGTAACAGTCTGTCGACAGACTGTTTCCGCTGACCGCGAATTATGAGTTAGCGTGCTGAAGAATAGCGCCGCTTTCGGACGTTTTGAAAGATTTACCTGGAAGAACTACAGCCTGAGGATGGGCAGTATGTTCTGTGCCTACCGCTCAACGGTGCTGTCGATGGTGCTGCACGACAATGAAACTTAGACACTGTGCCAGCGCAACGTGAACTATTGAATCCATTTCCTCTTGCAATGTCTAAGACGCATCTTGGGTATTCGGTGTTCGGACGTGGGTCCGAACACGGAGGTACTGCGGCAAGTGGAAATGGGGTGTGATGGAAGCCATGCTGATGCTGACTTAGCTCCATTGGTTAGTTCACATACGCATTGCGAAGCAGCTGCAGAACGCACAACCAAAATTAGGTATCAGGTGGATTATATCAGTTATATACATTTTTACTGTTCGCATCGACCAACGACTGCCGTCGTTTGACAACCCACCCGCCCCTTTTTTCTGAAATTTGGATTTCTTTGGCTTTATATCTTTTCTATTCTTCAGCTTTGCCGGTGTACCGGATAGTGAATATTTTGTCTGTTTCCTCCCAGTCCAACCTTAAATTTAGTTTATTTTATAGAGTGGATTGGCATATTCACCTATACTGAACCACACCCAGCATTGTATTTTCTACATTTTTCTTCTCAGTTTGGATCTTACCATTGAAGTCTCAACCTGTTTAGTTCCTGAGAGAGAGGTTTCACTTTCGTGCTAGCCTATTAGTACACTAACCAGCATTGGCCGGCTGGACACTAGGACCTCACTCACACAACTCGTGGTCTTATTTCCTCGGGTTTACACTGGATACATGGTGTGTGTGTGTGTATGGGCTGAGGTAATATCAATGTATCCATTCTACTCCTGTCCGTTGACAACTCATCCGCTTTCCTTTTCAGAAACTTGAGCATCTGTGGTCTTCTATCCATTCTTTTCTTCGGCTTTGTCGGTGTATTGTATGNACATTACCCTCGAACGTTTTCGTTCTGTGTGCGCTTATACATACGCACCCTTGGTGCAAAGTCCAACGCTAAGGTGCATAGAATGTTTTGAAAATTTGTGACGGTCGCTAAGGTATAGAAGGGAAAATCGGTCAAATGAATGGCTGACTTAACGACAGAGATTTTTCGGACGAACAGGGTTGAAGTCAAATTTAAATCTGAGGTCAAATGTGATGTAAACCACGCGTCGAACACTGTCCACCCGGGTTTATGGAGAATTTTTTGGGGGTTGGGGGTTCTGCTGAAATCCTCAGAACAGCAGGACACTAGATACAAACGACCCAACAGGTAAGTTTTAGAACAAATTTTGCTTGGTATAGGTTAGATGTCACTCACAATTGATTGCAGCTTTTGTCGTTCCCCTTAGAAACAAAGCACTTTACTCAAGTTTCGCTCTTTTTGGAGCTCTTCAACAGGATGTGTGCTTGACACAAGCGAGTAGAGCTCAGCGTCTAAATATGGTAGTTTGCTCATGAGTTCTGTGAGACCACTGATGCAGTGGTCAATACATGCAGAACTGACGAACTCTAAAATGAGTGCAACTCTTTCCGAAAGGGGTCAGCTGAAAGTTCACGAGACTACCAAGACTGAAACAACTATGAGTACTGTTCAGCGGATGGCATCCCTTGACGAACCACATTCTGGCTATGATAGGAAATGCGTCTGTGAGATTATGACCACCCAAAAAGACTACTCATTGAACCAACATTTCTCCGATAATCTCGTGGAAAACTTGCAAACTAATCCGTTTCACTCAATTAAATTCCCCGTCCTGCTGATTTGGTTGACTATCACTTTGTGCAACGTCGACTCTTGCTGGTCACGACAGTAGTTGTCCATTTTTCAGCTTGCATGTATTTAATGGTAAATATAATAGTAAATTCACAAATGCACCAAATCACAAACCCCACCTCAGTTCACTGTGATCCGTCCCACTCCATATGACATTCGCTAACTAACTTGAAACTTCTTGTCTCACAAGTATCAGCCGCACAGGTTTCATGTGACTGTAGAGGCCCTCTCAGAGTTGTCCAAAAAAACGTGTCCGTATATTCGGCTTCTTTGAAGCTTTAACATTTTTCTAACTGCGTATCCTGATACTAAGTCCAAGTGTACCGACTGCCATAGTATATGCATCCTCTGAGGGTACGCGTAAGAACGCAATGTCGAAGAAACTTCCATCCATTTTTTGGGTAAGGTAAGTTGAAATGAAAAATGGGTAACGAAATCCGGCTTTTTCTATCACAATATACTTCGTGTGCAACGAATTAAACGAGTACAACGAAACTTGTGAACTAGTGGCCGATGAGGAAAAAGAATGCTATACTAATCGGCTTCACAACTTCCGAAGAGTTTTCCACTGGTTGACAACCACATGTAGCTTTTTCTGGGTATTGCAGGATAAGCATTGTTTCTTATATCTTGTTTTGTTCGCCCTGTCTATTTTGAATGTCATGTTTTATAAGCTTACAGATCTGATCTGGGAACGGCGATTTTTGTTCGGCTTAAGCCTTGAATTTACACACACAAGTGTTAACACACAAAATAAACTTAATCAAATAGATATGTAAGAACCTGGTATATAGAGAGTTCAATATAATGGAAGGTTGATCACTTGTCATTTCTGATAAGGAAGCGATTCGGTTGAAGAACACCCCGTAATCGTTGTATGACCTCATTTCTGTTCCAGAAAGCAGTCAGCTATTTGTGATCAGCTTACACATGAGTATGGATTCACCTCAACCCCATAAGGGTTGGTGGGGATTTTTCAAGACGGTTTTCCTTGCTTTGATATACTTCTCAGCCGTGGGTTCGATTTCAAGGCGTTCTTGTTGGTGAGAGAAAAAAGCAGATGGACACTGCTGCACACGATTACGCTGGTGATCACTGGGATATATATATATATATATATATATATATATATCGACTACTTCTGCGGAGATTGCGGACATTCACTTGTCTGTATGTCAGTCAAAAATGCCTGGTCGATTGCAGTCAGTTGGAGTGAAACAAAGCAGTTCGGGAAAATAACCCACGTACACTCTTGCATTTCCACTGCTTGTGGCCTGGCAGCTCCGGTTCCCAAGTGATTGGATGACACGTGCTCAAAAATCGTAGTTAAAGTGCTCAGTACGCGTGGTAATCACTAGAACAAAATAGGCGGGAACAGGTGTTTGTTATTCTGCTAATGTTCAACGGGGCTGATTGCTCGCAAAAGTTCAGCGCATTCATGGGAGGTCATCGGGATTAGGGCTCGAATGCAACCAATCTGATCAATCGTGTTGTAAATCACATCATTATTTACGTAAATTAACGGGGAATTGGTAAGAGATTAAGTGATTTGGTTGTTTGGCTGTTTGCCAAGACTTCGCATTTAGTTTGCAAACGTTTCACAGCCAAATGAGATGATTTCATCAGTGCGTATTGGCTTGAGCCCGGAATTTGGTTTAGTCTGTAGCTTGTATTGTCCCCTACCAAGATGTTAGACGAAAATAACTCCACTTTAGTCTAAATGTTTCCAGCACTATTGAAACTACTTGCAAATACGGGTTGAATCAGGTCGATGAACCGAGATATACGAAGGTAGCAACTTCAACACATTCTACGGTCGTGAATAGCAGCTATCATCCCAAAGCATACGTTGGCGGTCAGATGAAGTAAAGCATTGACAAAGGAAACGATATGCTGCAGGTCATATTTGTTAAGAGCCACAATCTTCTTTTGCAAAAAGTAGTCAGCTAGATTTCGCTAAAATACTCATAACCTTTGATCTGGGGAGACATGACCGCGCTTTAGTATGAGCATTGGGTGGTAGAAATTAAGCTCTATTGGTGTAAACAACGCCGAAGATAGCGTGAGAAGTTTGCTCAGTAATGTTTCACTACTGTCACGTTATTCCAGAACGGCATTTATTAAGTCGTTCACTGCGGTATAATGCTTACCGTTACAAAACTGTCGGAATTAAATACTTGCCGGAAGTTTTACACCAACGTATTTTACTCTTAAGACAAGGACCAAGACATTTTATCATAACTGTCTACAATTAATACCACCTTAACTAGTTCTAACAATACTGAATTATCGGTCCACTTCCACTGGCCCTATCTGCATGGGTATTAACAACGAGTCAGACAGCTCTGCTAACAGCAATCTGATTGGCACTCGTTGAGAATCGGGCGCCCTGCGGTCCCCAGGTCGTTTCTTACGCATCTGCTCCTATCACCCAAGCAAAAAGACTAACAGTTGAATACTAAGGACTTGGTTACTAACTGTCAACTTCATTATGGTACGCATTTATGTTGCATACATACTGAAAAGTCACACGACCTAGCGACGGCCGTGATTACACCGTTTTTTGCCACTCAATCCACATTCCCTCAGTCAATATTCGGTTGGCAGATTTGTTCTTTTCAGTGCACCACCCGATGTGGATTTGAGCCCGTCACCAGAATCTCCAATTGACTTAGCTCTGCTAATTGGCTCCAACCACCGCAACATTTGTTCTCCCTAACATTCACCCACACTTGCGCACGAGCCCTACGCACGAACGCGCAACCCTCATGTTCCGGCTTAGGCAACGGTGACACCGACTCCAACAGCATCAGTTGGAAAGCCGACAGTGGCTATGCGACGACGACCGTGACGATACACACTGTACCGACAACACACAACAGCAACACATTAGGAGCTTATTACGCCTAAGTGTGCTGCATGACTGCGTACCTGCCTCCGGGCCATGTAGGATGTTGATGAGCAGTTTGGAGTAGTGGTGGTGGGTGTGCATACAAGTGGTTTTTGCTTGCTAGGTTTCACGTGTTTGTAGACGGTCAACCCTGAGGGTAAGCCTGGGTAACCCGGGCAGACGGGATGTGCAGTGGTACTGCAGATCTTCCAACACCTAGGGTGGGGGAAACGCATGACCTACTGTTGGTCAGGCTAACGTCAGAGTTGCACCCGATTCGTCGAAATGGGGAGAGGTTCTTTCAGGAGGTGCAGGATTTGGTTTTGAATCGAGGAACATGATTAGCCTCATGGGTGGGCCTGAGCAAGTGGATTTTCAAGTGTAAGGTTAACAGTTATGCTGAGCTATTTGATTGACTCAATCAGTCGATTGCAAGAGGTCAATCAAAGTATGAATAACGCGTGCGTGCATGCGGAAAATCTGTGATGCACTTGTCTATGTTCTTGGAAAGACCAGGTTGGAAATTAGCCGTTCTATCAAGTTGGACTACCGTATTGCATGACCGAACAACACACCTTGTTTTCTCATCGTCAAAAAAACAGAATTTGTGATTAACGCACAACAACTGTTTGCTGTGCATACTATATCAGCAGCGATTAAGGAATGGAAATGGAACTATGCCTACGAAAAGAATGTTAATTTGCATACTCCCCAACAATAATACTAGCATAGTACTGACAAGAGAAAAATAAACGACGCTTTTTAAGCTGATCACTGGATACTCGACATGACAAGTTGGTTGACATGATTGAATCAGTCTGCGGTTGAGTATGTTCACAAAGGCAGATTATCCGTTCGGGTTTTAACTTATCTCCCAACTTCATATGAAGCCTGTAACAACGGTATTTACTTTCTGTTGTTACGATCCATTCATGTTATGCGAAGGTTAATCGTGAAACGTTAAGAACGATAAAACGAATGAGTGAAATGTAGCTACATATAGGATAACAATCCTCGACTGCTTTAACAAACCAATTTGTTTAACAAAGGTGCTATTTTGAGCGTCTAATCATCGTAGTTACCTTGTCGTATGTTAGGAAATTGCATCAGGATATTCACCTATTTACAAAAAGTGGCACACAACTGGAAAAACTGCTTGAAAAACGCGTAAAGTGAACTGTTTAGATTATCTTCTGTACTGCCACTAAACATATGTACTATTACACATTGCCCATCAGTGGTGGTATTGGCCATTCTCTTCAGATTTAATTATCCCGTGCTGAAAATGCTTTCGTTTGACCTTACTTCTCCACAATTAGAGCTAAGCCGGTTTATTAACGGTGTATTCACTCACCTTCTATTTTTCAACTCCCAGTCGTGTACTGTTTGGGAACTCTGTTCGAATACATGCAAAGCATGTACTGATGAACCATGCTTATCTGGTAAACTGAGGCATATAATCAGGAAATTTTGACTGACTTGACGAACAGCAAACCATTCAGCTGACCATCATGATGACCCAGCTAAATCGTCCATCATATTATAACATACCACCGATCCTACGTCACATGCGCTGGGTGAGGTCACATTAAACATGTAATATTGACGGTCCTCATGTGTGTCTGTGCTAAAATCGCTTACGCAGACCATTTGTTAGTCTCGGTGTCCACTGATTGGTTTTGGTTGCCAGATAGGTCTGCTTGCCATCAGTCAGTCAACCAGATTAAACAGCTTGCCATCAGTGTGGTGCGGAGAAGATTAAACATCTTAACATCTTGCATTGAATGACTTCTTGTTAAGTTGGTCAAGGTGTTGGAAGAGATCTGGCGACTAAAACAGAAACTTTTCATAAATGAGTAGTCTGAGTATTATGGGCCGATAATATTTTTATTTAGTATGCGACTTACAGTGTCCTGAGCTTGTTATACTACGTGGGTGAGTCCAGGTCGTGACATATTTTGTATCCAGCTGGGCTGGGATGGTTTTAATAGCCAGCTTTTGGGTAGCGTACAGGTGAGGCATAAAGTCAAAATTTTCAATGACTGCACTAATACTCTTGGGCCTGAGGACTCCTCGCCAGACGGGTGGATAACGCCTGTCTAGCGCACTGAAGTCACCCAGAACAGAATCGATCAATCACGGGTGTCAGGCGACCTATGGCGGACAGCTGCTAATAGAACTGGTTCATTGTATTACTGGTTTGATGCACAATTAGACCATAAACACTAATTCGGGCAATTGTATGAACATGATTCAAAGGCTGATACCATGCAGTTCGTCTATCAAAAGAATTCATACGAACAGCTACTACGAAACAGACGCCTACTGCCAGGTAAACTATTCAGCAGAAATTTTACCCAGTGCCTGCTTCTTGGAGCTAATCTTGGTCTGGAAGCATAGTCTCACTCAAGGCTGCGAAATCGGTGTCATAGTGGCTCAGTTTCACGGCGATCACTGTGATGAGGCGTCCTCGTCTTCTCGTGCTCTATCAATGGAGGGAGTATACTGCCCCCGTATTCAAAATGACAAATTCATGCGTTCACTGGCACGTCTCAGACGTGATTGTGGGTCCTGTGATTGGGTATCCGACTCAATAACTTGGACTGCTGGATGAAGGAAAACAGGGTTCTTGTTTGACCCTACTCGGAGTTTCTCTTAAAAGCCTGACCTACGGGACAACAGGACATAGGGTTTCCTTGAGCGACCTTCTAAGAGGCCAGTGACCCAAAATTCTTGCGTAGTGGGCAATGAGGGGTTAACCAAACTCGGAGGCGCAGTGCCCAGGACGCTGGTCACTGATTCCGACTTCGACTGCATACAATAGATGTATTTTCTCACATCAATCTTCCGAGAATAAGTGCATGACAATAAACCAGTGCTGTCAGTCAACTGTTGGCTGATCGGAGTCCTCCGTGTGTGAAGGAAAATTTTCTAACCCATTCCTTTCGTACGTGGAAGACAGCATTGTTGCAATTACAAACACTGTTCTTTGGTATGCTCAAATCTTCGGCCTTCACTGCCTTACTAAATTTACGCAAGTAGAAGTGCCACATACAAACCTGGGAGCATGTTTTTCACCTGGTTGTTCTGTTTTGGTCTATCTGACATGACTCAGCCTCGAAAGGTTGAAATCCTCGTCATTATAGCCATCCAGATCAGAACGGCAAGTAATCCAAACCACCACGCCAAGGTAGCATAAAAACCAAGGACGCATATATGCACACCAACTAAACCATTCGTTGGATGATCAGCTGTTCATTAAACTCACTATCTGGATTAATGAATGTATGACATGCTATTCAAGTCGTCAGGTCAGGTTACTGATACAATTTGAAAGCCCCGAGAGGTGAACTATCAACTGTTTTCATTTACTGAAATTTCAGCCTCTTCTGCTATTGCGAAACGAACACGATTGTGGTGTGTAAATAACACCATTCAGCCTCTTTATTTCTTCCGTGATGGTTTGTCTGCATAAAGCAGCTCATAGGCTTTGCATAATCAGCAGATGCCCCATCATGTTGGGAGTATAAGTGACCACGCTCTACAGGATCCAGAGTTCCTAAATATTGCACAGAAATCCAGCTAACTGATTGATGTATGTGGAACTACTCATCATATGCTAAAGACGTATGCACCTAAGGGTGAGTTATTGCACAATCCAATTCACATCAAAAACTCAAAGTTAAAGCTGTGGTGCGTTTCCTTCATCACAAGTGGATTCCTTTGCACCCAACGTGTTACCAACAACATGAAAGTGCAACACAATCTTGTAGGAGAAAATGATATCCTCAGTCAGCATCGGTTGAGGAGAAAAGTGCGTTGCAGACTGTTGGCAGTACATCAAATGCTTCTCTCAGTAACTTTCTCACAACTCAACTCCATGAGGGTGCTTGTGCGCGCTAAATCCAAAGTGCTCCAGCGTCTGCTGAATCGAGCGTCGACTGACGGTGAGTTGTTAACAAAAGTTCGTATTGAAATCTGGAGGTTTTCGTTACCATTGCGGATTAAAAGTTTAGTTAGCTTCTTTTCAGTAATAAGTGTACGAATAGTTCATCGACTCTTTTTATTCACGGAACTTGTCCCAAGGGACCGATTATGCACCATTTACAACACTGGAGTAGGTGGGTGCTCTAATCTGCGCGTCACTGTTTCTCATAGGTTAGGGCTCGGGGAGTTGAAGTAAACGAATTCAGCGTCATCCGTGTCTTCTGACCACCTCGTTCATTAACTGCAACAATCCGGTTCTCATTTGTTCTTATAAACCTCGTATTCCGGCCAACTGTGAAAGGTGCACTTTCAGAAAGCTTACTGATAGGAATTGATTGAGGTAAACCAATAACATACTGTGCACGATTTATCTTAATTCTCCACCTGGCATAGCCCAGAGTACACATATGTTAAGAGTTTGTGCTTTCCCTGTCAGTCAAGATCCTGTGTTTTCGTTTAAATGGGGGTGGGTTAGGATATTTGGGTGCTCGACTGGACAACTGGTTTTACGTGTCATCAACTGTAATGTTCATCTGTGCTGCCACGCACACAGCATGTACGTTAATGGTGTTATCTTGGCAAAAGTTCTGTTGTCAACTTTGAAATGCGCCGTGACTGATACACGCCATGTTTTCGATGGCAGTTGAGTAAAAGAAAACCATACGTCTTGGATGAAGATGAAGTGCATGCGGATAAAAATGGCAAATCATGAACGGCTCATATTACGGATGAGTAGTGTGGCAGATTTGACAATTCACAAGGGAACCATTTGCGGAAAATCTGGACTTCGGCTGGATTCGAACCAGCGACAGAGACAACATGCCCAAATGCAGAAAGTTTGTGTAAAGATTAAGTATATATTTCGAAACCACATACGGCTCACAGCTGTGTTGGAAATCTCGGCTTTTTATGATATACATATGCAATTGTCGCACTTCCGTTGACTTTCCAGTCAGCCCCTTCCGAAAAGGAGCACTAGACCCAAGTTTCGCTCTCGTTAGAGAGCGTCAGTAATGCACCCCGTTTCCACGGCCCGGACGAGAACTGGCAAGGATATGCACTAGTAGCGACCTTTAATCAGAATTAAGCTCGAGTCTAGGATTTATTTTCGGCAGAATCCGACTGGAAAGTCCACGAGAATGTGACAGGCACGATTTCGTGACAGCGTTTCGGTTGTGTTCAACTGTCTTTTCCGATTGGGTGAGGTTTGACTATGCCAGTTAGACGACAACAAATAACAAAGATTTTACATTTGGAAATAGTGATCATGTTCGGTCTGGATCCAATGTCGTTTGTTAGGGTTCATTTGCAGCTTTGGTTTACAGAACACCAGCAGCCATGTCCTTCACTCGTCTTTGATTAGCGACTATAGCCTAGCAGTTAGGCTGATTGATACGCAACAGACCCGTCTTGTGTAGTCCATTTTACAGTGACATTTTCCGTTCAACTGCTACATGGAAATTTGGTCAAATGCCCACCAAGTCTTTGGAAACCGCATAAAGTAAGAAGCTGCTATGTGTGATGTAGGCTATTTCGTTTACTAGTTACCTCATGTGGTATACGCAAATAGGCATTGTTAAAGACCGGTTTTATTGGGTGAAAATGTGGACCGAGGTCTTATCACTGGATTTGACGTTTTCAGTGTCTTTACTGAACTGGAAAATACGTTTGAAAAATATGTTGCAAGTTAGATGCCACTTTGCTCTTTTTGGTTAATTCACCTCCCAGTATGTTCAACAATGTTCGAAGTGTACGAATTTCGATATGTCGCCAGATGAGTTGAAGGTATCTGATGGTTTTTAGTTTTTGAAACATCCCGTTGTAAGGTGTAGTATTTGAGGCAAACTTATTTTGTTACATTGTGCTTAATATTAAATTTTATGAGATGACTGTCAGCAACCCTTCGGAGGCGTGCATAGTCAACACCGGAAGCAAAACTGGGACTCAGCTGGATGCTTGAAAGATGTTTTCATGGCAATCAGCGCAGTAACTCTGGCGGATGACAAACCGTTTACTTCCCAGAAATCCCAAATTCGACTGATGATATATGCTGGCCAAACCCCACATGTCAAGTATCAAATATTGGACATCGGTCTACGCTACTCTGAGTACGTTTATAGTATACTGCTAATTGGAACACATGTGCCGGATGAGTGAAGTGTGTGTCATGTTTAGTAGGTTGAACCCTGTTCTGATTCTGGCTGCTCAATGTTACCGCTGATATAATTTCTACAGGCACTCTCAGCTAGTCAGACTCATCATCAGTACAAACCGTGCTCGTAAACCAAGGGTTGACAATTTAGAACGACATTGAGAATAAAGACATATAAGCGAACATGTTTTCGATAATTCATCTTCAGGCCGGTACAATTATATAAGGGGTTAGTAGAGTTAGATCGAGATATCGATCAGACTTATTACAGAGAAACGAGGTCACTGGCCAGTCAGTTGGCGATGGCTTGATTGATCGGTTACGTCACGCTTATCCATTGGTTTGACCGCGCCGGTTGGTCATCGATCAGGTGGATTTTTGGCTATGGTAGGTGCAGCGTCTGAACAAACCGTTTTTGATGGCATAATATCGGGTCAATCAGCCTGATTCCGATAGCCTCGGCAGTACAAAGTGTTCTTAATCGGACAGCTTTTGATCGGTTGCCTGGCACGCGATATCTCGATCTAACTCTACTAACCCCTTATATAATTGTACCGGCCTGAAGACGAATTATCTAAAACATATATTCGCCTATATGTCTTTATTCTCATTATCGTAATGGGCATATTTGAAATTTAGAACGAGTTGAAAGTCTCCACCGTTCCGGCGAGTTTATCCGGCTTGCAGTTCAAAATTAAAATAGCACAGTTGCTTGGCAATACATGTATGTGTATTCAATCCTTTCCAATAATGAAATACATAAACGGCAAGGTACGAACTCAACTGACTAAGTTCATTTGTTTGACGTTCTGCATCTGTTCTCATCCGGCTTGTCGCTTGATAGTCATAAACTTTTGTAGTATGATCGGCATAATGCATAACATCAATCTTCTGTGTAAGATTTCATGACCTAAATGTTAGTTCCATGAAATTACCAATGGATGACTTATGGAGTTTTAGTATAACCACTGTGACTTAATAGGTCCACTGGCTGCAATCAAATACGGAACTTGTCTAGGTAGGCGTAATCGAAAACCTGATTAAAAGTCTTGGCGTATCATAACAGGACTAAATGAACACGCATTAGTTTTGAATGTTACCGATAACATCCTGCCGTAACATAACTGCTGTTCCTACGGTGCATCGAAGCCCTCAACTATATTCTGTTAATGCGAACAATGAGGTGAATGATGTAAATCGCAAAGAAGACGACTGATGGAATCACAAAGGTGCTTCGATATGCTTTGGAGTGATCATATATATCCAGTTGAGAAAGAAGGATTTCGTATCAATGCCCACAAGATATAGTGTCAGTATATTACACAAATTACCATTCAACCTCCTCGTAAAGCTGAACTGTACGGAACAACACGTGCTGACGAATTTTCACCCCAAGCAATGTGGGCGAAAATACAAATTGGCAGGCAACATAAGGATAGAAAGAAACACACAAGGACTTAGTATATATATATATATATAAAATGGACAATATATTTAATTGCTGCCACACATCTTTAAGGTATTTACCCACCATTAGCCTAGAGGTACAAAAAGGTATAGTTGTGTTACTTCCTTTGAGTCTGTCTTAGCTTTCTTTGTTGACATATTTTAACCGCATCGTTGTAAGGTAGACCTGCTCTGTTCAAGTTCTAGGCTCGACGCAAAGCGAAACGAGGAAGACTTGTGGTACACGACTCTGCATACTACAATTAAAGCTGACAACGTCGGATTCTATGTAAACACAACCAGAAAACGATATTTATTCAGTCAATAACTCCCGTTACAGTTTTGAAGTTTGCCAGCCGCCTTCTTTCCAGAAAGAGGTTGACCCAGCAATCCAAAGGAAATGTGATTTTTTTTCTAAAGAACTGGGTAGTAGTCGATAGTTACGCGTATTCATATTCTGCATGTATGCTTACCTGTCCCGTTGTGACTGGAAGTGTCGATGCGAACTCGATATAATCCCCGTCGAGCACACGATGCTTCAACAACAGCCAGCTGCATACTACTCAGATTAATCTATTATTGAACTGTTTACTTGGCTATTAGCAGAATCGTTCGTTTGAAACGAACGGGAATGTTCTGATAAGGATTTCAGTTTTTCAGCAACTCCTCCCCGGTGGCCTATCTGCGTTCTTGGTTGCCCATTCTTTTAAGTATTGATTATCGCGGTTGGTCCCAAGGTGGACTAAAATCAGATGCCTCTCTCTTTTCCAGCTAACACGGAAATATATGGTTTGTTGTTTTACTGACCTTGGTTTTCTTGTTAGTCGCTGACGTAGATTAAGTATGAACAGCTTGTAAAAAGGACTCTGTGATAACCATTCGGATCTCCTACTTACAAAGCCTTTTATATACACTCCATATCTATTGCCCTATCTAGGTGATTAACTCTTGAAATTCGGTTATGGATTAGCCTACTAAGACGGTGTAGAAAGCAAAATAGATCATTGTCTTAAGATTAAAATGTCCGTTTCAATGGGGGAATATCCCGAATCCAGAACATTCTCATAGTCTCGTCCGGCATGTTGTAACGTTAGCTGACAGCATACTAAGTTCTAATCAATGGACTAAAAGTTTTGGAGTGTTTTACTGAATAGTGAACATACTTCACTACCGAAGACTGTTGACGATGGTCGCCTTATAAAAAGGCACAGGTGTTAGTCAGTAAGCGAGCAGTAGCTATTCCGCCACCATCAGCAAGGCTATTTTTCCACCCTGGCCTTCTGCACGTTGACTTAACTATTTGCCTCTCACGCGGGAACTTGCTATTAAATCCATGTATTTTATCGACAGTGATGAGCAGACCACACAGTGCAGATATTGGTGTTTAAATCTGGTGATCGATGGATTGGCGTTGGAGGATTTGTGACTTTTATTTGCTCGAAAATGATCCACCCCGGTAAGTTCACTGGAGTAACCTTGGACTTTGTGTCTGTGTTATGCGTTGTGTTTTTCGGTTTGTTTCAAACAAGACTGGTGCTGAATGCTGTTATGAAGCACTCGTTTATTGTGTTTTTCTAGCGATTTGTATCATTTACTGCTGCAAGTAATCTGGAAAAATTGGTATTGTTCACAGTGAACTGCTTTATGTCTGATGATTGTTTTCAAAATCCTTTGTGGATACTTCCATAGAATAGAACACCTGTCAAACGAGGATTACGGCAGGGCTTCTTAATCACAACTTCCTGGTTTGTTCAAGATCCTGCATCACGCTCGTCAATACACCTGTTCACTATTTGGTTGGTTTACGTAAAAGTTACGCGTCATTCCTATAGAAACCTATGAGCTAGTGACTTGGTGATATCGTAGGACCTACTGCCGCGAACAGGCCCAAATATTGGATACAACTCCATGACTAACTGGTTCTGAAGAGGCTACCTACGTAAATATTAATAATGTTCAAGCTACTCACTTTTCTAAGTAGCAAGAGCTTATAAAATTTATTTAAATGGAATCTTAACTGAGCAAAAACAGATGTATGGCGGTGAGTGATGGAGACTAAAAATACGAACTTCTTCGTTAAATTTCAAAACCCCTGAACAGAAAACTTGCTCTTTACGTTAAAATCCAGGCATCTGAAGTAAGATACGTGTACCCAATGTTGACACTCGTGCAACTCAAATCCGTAAAAAATTCACTTCAAAATTTTAAACGTGAAGTAAGCGTTCGTGAGTCGCTTTCTCAGGTGTTTCGGTACCGTTCCCGCCGAGGTTTTTCTAAACGGCTGATTTTCATCAAAGTTGCGAGTAGTGCTGGCAGAACATTAGATTATAGTTCCCAACATCACCAAATATACCATGCAAAGATTGGTTTTTATCATGGTAAGTTCTATAACGTTCTCACAATAGGTTGTTTCTACTTCACATGTGGTCAGTTATTAACATAGAAATTTATCTGTCCTGTTTATTTGGTTGGATGAAATGAGTTCAAACCAGTTATGAAGCGAACAGACGGTTTGGTAAACAATGATTTGTCAACCAGTTTAAATGAACAACGTTTTTTGGTATATATCTGAAGCGGTAAACTATGTTAATACTAATCATACCTAGGCTGCCGAACCATTTATCACCATTCTGTCTACAAATGTTTTTGCACTAGAAAACGTCATGTGTAAAGTTTAAACATAGTACGGAACTTCCTGCAACCCGGACATTTACGGACTCGTCAAGCTGTACTTAGCCTATCCATATGCTGAAACTCGAATAGTCAAATCAGTAATTCGGTGACCGTCTAATAAATTCACGGTGAGCCGATCGAACGATTCTAAAATAGAAAAGACAGTTGTACCGACAAGTTTGATAATACTAAGGTAGCAAATTACAACAAATTATTAGAAAGATAAAAAGGAAGGAAAGGACCATAAATCTCGACACTGAACTCGCCAAATTTATAAGGTTCCAAACCAGCAGCACACGTAAACACGATCAACTATGGCATGACACATAATGGCAGTATTATAAGGAGGATATGAAACTATGAGTATTGATAGAGAAGTGTTCGCTGATAGAAAATAGGAACGAATTATTTTCACGGGAGCGGAATAACAATCACCGCATGCAGTTTGAATGACGGATCCAATTATGTAAGGGAGGTTTGTAATTGTTACCAAGTGGTGAGTAAGGAACGCAGAGTGAATGCAGGTAGACAACTTGATCACACACTTTCTGCTTAATACACAACCTCTTCAACGAGTGGTTCTTAGATCATTTGCATCAAACCCTAACGTTAGCTTAATCACTGATGCCATGGCAAATGGTATTGGTCTGGTTGTGGAACGAAATGAGCATCCTGTTGTTTGTATGTCTCATTTGTTGAGTAGTGCAGACTGTTGGCTATTGTTGCGACAGTCTGAGTCTCACTGTAGTACGACAATGAAAGCAGACAATTAGAGCGAATAACTTGTGTGTTATTGTCAACCTTGGAAAACAGAGCACACAAAAGAAATACACCAAGCTAACTAGACGCAAAACATGTTGTATTTTAGCTCCGGTGCAAAAGTCACAAACGGATGGCCTGGAGTAAACAGCACCAAGTTAAAACTCAAAACTGACAGTGATTTAAGATCACAAAAACATTATTCCTTGTAGTCAGTACGTGATCCCTCTCCAGAAAACAAGCTAAATTTACGTTTACCTTCTTTATTCGTGATGAGTGTGACATAACAAGTCCTTCTGAGAAAAAAACTCATAAATTAACACATGAGGAGGATGGAGACATGGGATTCTGAACAGCGAACGTCAAAATTTCGGAAAGGTTTGACCGAAAATGGCAGGTGTGTTGATGGGTTTCAAAGATGTGGATGTGATATCCCTCGATGCTCACCTTCTGTATCGTAGCAGCTTCCTAACCCCCCAAAACCCTTGAGAAGTAGGAGGGCAAATGTGCCGAATGTTGTGCGAAGGCATCCGGAGGATATGTGCCTACAAATCATGACCGGATTGACTGAAATGAGAAGGACAGTAATATACCTACAAGACTGCCTATAGGGACAGATGACTGCTCCAGCGTATCTGTTTTGGTTGGTAATAACCTGTTGGTTGACCATTCGTTGCGAACGTTGTTACTATGTTTCCTTTTCTTCTGGTACGATTTTATTGTTGACTCCAGTGGTGTCAAGTCGATAATTTCGCATTCATACCTAGCTGTATTTTATTCTGATGCTGTTCTGCAGCCCACATAAGGTAACATTCTCGGTATTACTGATTATTTCGTGGACCTGAAGTTTTACTACCAGAACATTCTGACACTTCTCTACTGACGTCAGTGAACAACGTTGACATCAAACAACTTATATCGAACTATTCTAAGGCCACAAAAGGAATGCGAATACCGAAAGTAAAACTTAAAATTCCGGAGGATCCATTTATTTTGCAAAACGAATCGTTTCATTTGATTTGAAAGAACCTGTACACAAAGAGTTGCAGTCCATGTGTGACAAAGTAGTAGTAACACCTGCTGACTTATCAAACTGAGCAAATTCAACAGTGACACCATTAAAAGCCGACAGGGTTACACCGAGAATTTGTGGTAACGACATGTTAACGTTGAATACGCGCCTACTAATACGTACCTGTACAACAGAGGAACCCTAAGATATACTGTGTCGTTTGTTCACAAGTCAATTTAAATGATGCTTATCTACAGATACCAATTGCCGACGTATCAGGTAATTTGTCCGTGAGTACTCTACCATTTGTACTGTACCGATACAGTTTTCTGCCTTTCGATCTAAACGCTCCGCCAGTTGTATTTCAGGATACCACTGATACGATTACTAAAGACCTGGATGGTGTCGACACCTATCAAGATGATGTTAGTTTTCATGCTCCTGATTAACCGACCCATGATTATCACCTCCTTCCTTTGTCGAGACGACCTTTTGACTTCAGCGTGACCATTAATCCGACGAATTGTAATTTTTCAGCATTTTCTTCCTCATGCCTTGTTTACCTTGTTGATAGAAATGGTTTCAAGCCAGTTTTACAACGATTAGCCCTATCAGTGAATGCACGGTCACCAACTACCCTTTATGGACTCCGTTCTGTTTTGGGTGCACGTTTTGTTCCGAATTTCGCATATTGTGCTACTTTTTTCATTAGGTTATCCATCAACAATTTTTCCTGGTCCACTAACCGGAAGAAAAACCTTTTTAATTTACTACATCATATTGAAACTACTGCTGTTTCAAAATCACCTTCTGCTGAGGATCATTCAACCGTAATTACCGATGCTTCTCCCACTGAAATAGGTACGGTCCGTAAACGGTGTGGTAGACCTGTCATATTCATTTCATATCGTCTGTCTAAAGCCGAACGTGGGTATTCTCAGACCCAACGTGAAGTCGTTGCAGTATATTGGGCTACTGAAAGACTTCAAATAGTTTTTGGTGTGTCGTTTATTATTACGATGGGCTTCAGCTCACATAAGGTCCGACGTTTTAATAGGAGCACAATGAGGTCTACCACACAAAGGAGAAAATCCAGAAGTTAACCGGAAAGTGTGTTAGCACAACACAGTTACCAAAGGAGCTTCCTTCACATCGTGTCCTTGTCCATATGTAACTCTTCAGTTTCTTCTTTCTCATGCTTTGGTCACGTTGTTGATAACTACGGCTTCAAACCACATTCACAACGCTTAACCACATTAGTGAACGCACCGTCACCGATTAAACTTCATGAACTCCGTTCTGTTTTGGGTGCACTCCAATACTACTCACGTTTTATTCCGAACTTCGCTCAATGTGCTACTTCTTTGTTCGAGGTGTTATCCATCAACAATTTTTCTTGGTCCACTAACCACGAGAAAACTTTTTGTACTTTACTCCGTCTTCTTCAAACTACTGAAAGCGTTCTCAGTCAAGGATCATTCAACTGCAATTACCGATGCTTCTCTCAATGGAATAGGTGTGGTTCTTGAACACTGTGGGTATGCTCAGGCTCAACGTGAAGCCCTTGGAGAAAACTGGGCTGTTAAAAGACTGTCTAGGTATCTTTTTCGTCTGCCGTTCACTGTTGCAACAGATCACGTAGCCTCAAAATTCCTGTATCATCCTAGCAAATCTCTGACACAGTCATCTGCTGTCATGGTGCAACGCTAGAGCATTGCTCTTAGCTCTTACAATTACACAATTGTTCACTGTAGTGCAAACACAATTCCTTATGTTGGTTAATTAACCAGACTACCGCCACCGGACTGGAGCTCTAACGACGGTGACTGTTCACTAATTCAACCACTGCCAGTAAACAGGGGTGCACGTGTATGCGATACTCGTAAATTCTTCAGTCCTGTAATCTCTGCCTTAAAACGTGGCTGGACACAACAGAAGCAGTGTAGATTTCCTGCATTTTATTGTCTCTGTGAAAGTATGTCAATTACTCCGGATGGATTCCTGTGTTCTGATGGTCGTGCCGTAATTCCACCGCCTATAAGGTCTAATGTGCTTGAGGGTTTGCAGTCCGGACACTTCGGAGTTGATAAGGTGAAGTCGCTTGCACGCTTATCTTGCTGATGGTCGGAGTTGAGATCGGACATTGAACACTGCTAAAAATTAAACCCAATGTATGTACAAGATTCATACGAAATAAACACGATGACTCCCATGGCTTTTCACGTTTGAAACATTTCAGAGAGTTCACTCTGATTACTGTGGTTGTTTCCAGGTAAATTACTATGGCCTAGTGATTACTGATGCTTACTCTAGATGGCCTGAAGTTTTTCCCACTACATCAACTGCAGACCTTACACAACAGGTTTTGGGAAAAGTAATCTGTGGCGACAGCGTACCTGTTGCTTTGGTCGCCGACAATGGTACGCACTTCACTGCCAAGCCTTCGATGTAATGACTAAATTGACTTGGATGTCGGCGTTTGTTTGTTACTGCGCGAAATCCGCAATCCAGCGGTTTTACAGATTTTGTACGCACGCTAATGTCTGCCATTGCTTCTTCAACAACAAACTCATTTGTGGAACTTCATCAAGGAATCGATAGTTTTCTTATGCAGTACAAACTCGGTAACTGTGATCAGTCCAGCAATCCTTTTCAAATCTTCTTCTCTGCGTGCACCTTTTGACCGTACAAAACAGCTGATGATGCATATCTTAAAGATAATGATTTACGTCCTGCTAACGGAATAGTTCTGTCATCTCAGGAAAATGGCATGGTTACTATTCTTGACTTGGAGAACCATTCTTGCCATCGAAGACATGTTGACCAGGTTGAGTTCAAACAAGAAGTCGGTCTGTTAACACAAACTCTGTTGCTTCGAATTTTAATAAACCCTTTGTAAATAACCTTGTTGTATCTGAAGAAAACGGTATTATTCAAGTATAGTCTGTTTCTGAGGTACACGAAACCCTTAAAAAGTCAGTAGTCAGATGTTAACGTTTGGAAACCAGAATACTACGGAATTACAGATATCCGCACGCTAATTCAAGGTGTGGTGGATGTGGTGAATATGAATGACATGCCTTATCTCCTTGTGTTATGCAATTTCTTTACCGTGCCAATATCCTGTACAATTGATACATACGATTCAACAATATACGTCCCGTGTTAACGTGCCTAATAGTGTCTTGAGAATCTTATAAGTTTGATCGTCATGTCATGAACTCTCTTATGATGTCACGATCAGGACCAGTTTATAAGGTGTGCACTGGCTGTAGCAGGCAATACTCACTTACGAACTCATGGGTGCGTGAAGCTAACATATGGTTTGTGCATACGGCTGTTGACTGTTTTCTGGGAAATCCAGAGCATAACTTCCGCATGTCCCGCTCCAAACAAGTTGTTTAGCTACCGTATTTGCACGGAACAAAGATGAAGGTGGGACGAGTTTACTGAGTGGTCTAGGAATGGAACCAAAATTTGGTATAGTGTGACCGTTGTGCTGTGTTTCTGAAGCTTCCGTGATTGTTTTCTTGAGAGCTAAAGAGATGAACAAAAGCGCTTCTTTACACGAAGTACTAGAGTGGAAACTAAAGTAGGTTTTTATATGACGTTCAGCCATTCCATATGATTCTGAGTGGTAAGTCGTGTTACGAATAAGCTGACGTCCTGGAGTACTTAAAAATTCGAGAAAATGCCTTCCAAAATGTAATCCTTGATCTGGCGTCAAAATCGATGGAGCAACAAAACGTGCTACCTTACGTTTTGGCCCTCCTAGCACATATCAAGGATTAATTCAGGATGAATTACGGCAGTTACGGGAAGAAATACGGCCAAAGAGATATCAACATGATTGGACCTGAGTAAAATGCTCCGGGAATGATTTCGTCATCATGATTCGTTTACATAAGTGCAGTTATATAAATAACCCAAAGGAAACTGGTTGCACATAAGAAACCGCTCATTGTACATATAGGTATCTTTTTGTAGCTCAACTGCAATGCACGATACGTTCAATTTCGTCATATTCGAACTTTATCTGGTTTTTCTTATGAGGTTTCTCTGCTCACTATCATTTATTTGCCTTGCTTGAGGATGTTTGATGATCAGCAATCTGAACGAAATGTAAGTTCATATTAGCAAACGCATATTGCTCTCACTGGGGTTTATAACTACTTGTCGTCGAGTTTGCCACACTGTCAGAAATTTCCACACACGCATTTTCACCTCGGAGTGCCAAGCACCCGGTTCGTTAGAAGGTGTTTTTAAACGCTTCCTTCATATAACCGACAATGTTAGATGTTTCCATGCAGGCAGAAGATCACCCTGAATTGTTGCGACAAACCCCTGATGTTTAGCATGTCGAGTCTGTTGTCAAATAATCTTATCGACCAGCCTTATGATTGGGTTGCTTCAGGTATTACTCCCAGTGTTACAAATTCTGGGAGAACGACTGCCTACAACACCATCGGATGCAAGAACAGTGATGGAAACCCCACCGACGTCGTTGATACGTGATGTGTATCCGGATGAATATGCACATTTCGGTTCGGTTAATTGCATTACTCGAGCGTTAGCGTGTCATCAGGTGCGGGACGTCCTCACCATTGCAATATACTTGAATGTTGATGGCATATTACTGATTGAATCGAGAGATTACACTTCGTGGCCTGTCTTATGTATTTTATGTGGGCCATTTGTGTATCAGCCTCTAACCTACAGTGGGAACGATAAACCTGAGGACGTTAGCTTTTACCTTCTTGACGGTGTTGATGAACTTCTTGGTGCATTGTCAGCCCGTATACGGTTTGAGAGGGCCAACGAGAACCTCAATCTCACAGTTATCATCTATGGCACACCAGCTCTCACGTTTGTTAAACGAATACACAGCCGCGATGCTTGGTATAGTCGTGGTAAATGTGACCAAGAAAGAATGTACTTCACTCGCAAGGTAGCGTTTATTCTAGATAGCGCATCCGCGACTGACGTGAAGCGATCGCCTCTTCTTTCGCTTCCCTCCTTATTGATATGATACGCTGCCTTCCAATGGACTACATACATTCTGTGTGCTTAGACAATAACTGGACCTCGGAGTCCACATTACTGAACGCTCACATCACATCCCAAGCTATCAGCTGAATCAGTACCTGAAAGCTGTTGTGTCAAACATCTTGTACCTGTGATTTTCCCCGCAAATGCCGCAAGCTACTTGACTTTAGGCAGTGGAAGACAACCGGACGTAGTTTTCGCTTTATCTAGGACATGTTTTGAAAGATATTCTAGGCGATGCGATGTATAAAACTTTCTAGATGTTTCCGTAACTATTGTGTTTTCCGCCACCTCTTTCTTCACCATACTTATCATGACTCCTCTAAGCAGTTGGACAGTGTGATTATGTAAAATTTTTCACCGTCTTATAGTCAAGGCGATATGGTGTACAATGTACATTCACCAGTTCACCTTGCTGACAAGCATACTGGAAACTGCAGTTTCCAGCATTCCAATGTGAATTCTTTATGTACAAACTGAAGTCCGACTAAACCTGTTAGTCAAATTCATTGGCGGTGGTCTGAGCGCATGTCTGTACCCACTGTGAGTGGTGGTCCTATCTCCCAGATATCGATATGCCAGTAAACCTCCCAGCAGTTTGTCAATGCTCTCGATATTTTTAAAACTTCATTGTATCGTTTAAAAATATTGTTGGACTTGAGGGAACCTTTATCACAACTATGCGACAAGCTCCAAAGAAGAGGAATGTCAATGGGAACTCCAGTTGACCTTCATAATGCAAACAGGCGTCATGCTGGTTGGGTGGCAATGACTAAAACATTGTTTTCCTAGTGAATATAGCTTAAAGTATTGTAGATAGCACAGATTCATTATACAGCCTTCAGTAAGGCTGTTATGCCCGCGCCGATACACCAACCTTGGTGTTAGTGGTTTGTAGTAAATTTGCATTCACTAGGTAACGTGTACATGTACGGTGGTGCTGGTTTAGGTAACTTCCACGTCGCACGGAGTTGAGGGTTTTGGGGATGTTGAAGGTGATCCGACTACAGGCGGCTGCACCACTTCTGTAGTACAGTTAGGTAACCATATAAGTGCGGGGAGGTTTTCTTACTTTCGTTAACTAACAATGGTTCTCTTTTGTACACCAACGCTTTCGCATCATTTTCGCGTTCTGCTCCAATTGAGTAAAGTGACCTTGTGATACAAGTTTGTGCGCACCGGTCTTATCTTCTCTCTGTTTGCGCAGTTGCTTGACGGATCTTTCACCCAATTTTTTTTAACTCTGTCGTATTACGAATATAGTCGAATTTCTGATCACGTTTTAGTAATTTACAGTATCTCCGCGACACCCTCACTTCTGAGATACTGGTAATTTAGAACATTGTGGTGGTCACCCCGAACGCTTGTGATTGCCTTCTATGGGTCAAATTCTCTGATTATGGTAACTTGCTTGTTGTCAGTGATAGCCTATTGAGCTACACCCCTTCTTCCTTAGGCCATTCATTAATTTGTTCTTGAACGCCACATGTGTAGGCCATCTTATGAAGCATTCAACAGCTGTCAACAGGTAAATCAAGCAAAGTACCTACCGGATCAAAGTGAACGTGATAAAACGTGCGTCTTCCAAAGGAAAAGTGTCAAGGGGACCCTTTGTAGGACGGCGGTGTTGGAAAGAAGGTTGGCCATAACGAGGTACAAAGTGGTTTACTATAAGGCACACGAAACTCCATAAAACACACCGACTCTGGCCAGAGTCGTTTCGGGGTAGGCCAAAGTTGGTTCTTAGTTGGCCAGAGTAGCATCCGGATCGGCCGATCACGCTGACGGCACCTTCCTTATATTCCTGTTTGTTCACTTCGTCTACTAAAGTAATTCGAATTATACGTAACCCAACGTTTACGGACTGCTGACGGTAGTCCGTGGGTTTCACCGAACTCTCTTGAAGTCAATGTTTCTTGGATTGTAATCTTATTCGGCAAGAACTGGACGGCTAATTTAACAGGGTCATTTTTGTCATGAAACACTTACTGGGAAGCCTTCAGATGACTTTACGCGGACCGGAATAGAAATGGACGAGGATCGCTGCGATTAACTCACACAGTTGACCGTAAAACGAATATGTTCCCATAAAATTTATCTACCTGACCGTTGAACGCGCGGAAATTAACAGCAAAACGATAAGTACTACGATACAAACATAGTATCTGTATACTTCAGATTGAAAACTAATATAACAAAGTCCAGGGAGTACCAGCAAGCAGCAGTCATTTACGTATAAGCCAAAGGAATTTTCAAATCCACAATTCGGCACGCAACAGACGAACTGAATACGGAGAAGCCTGGAATACAGAAACCACAAAAATATGAAGAAAAAGAGGGCATAAGAAAGAAGAACAGCGAGAGAGCACAAAAAAGGATAACGCAAATGTTCTGTGGAAGCCCATTTGCTTGGGTGAATGGTGTTAACGTGTGAAGACATAACACCGATCAACAAGGCTTCAAACAGACAAGGCTTCACCATGTCAGAAATCAATCTTCTGTTAAAAACGCAATATAAACCACTACGTGGCTCCTAAAGTCAAACAATGATTCTGACAAATGTCCACTGTACGCCAATGTTTTCGCGTTGAAAGCTTTCAATACATGAAGTCCCAAGACGAGCCAGCGAAAATTTCAGGTGCACGCTTATCTGATGGATGTTTTCTGTTCGGTGGTGGTAATTTCAGGGGAAATTATGCATAATTTCGATACAATCACTTGCAGTTATCCAAATCTTCTAGGGCAACCTACATTTTAGAAAATATATCACACACAATTAGCGGTGCTTGTGTACGGTGTGTTGACTTCAACTAAATTCAACCATGCATCGACGATAGACCATATTTGTTCATATTTTCTTTTAGTTTCCTCCTCAAGGCTTATTTTTGCGTCTTTCAGTTCCGGATTGCCTCTGTACTTGGATTACCTCCGTAACTCTATAGGTCCTCACCCGTTTAAGATTAGCTTCTGAGGATCGGCACTTAGATGTACCACTGTAGCCGCCTGGAGATTTCACTGGCCTGCCTGCGGTATGGTGTGTGAAATAGTTCCAAAACTCATAGTTCCATATTGTACCTAGGCTATTAAGAAAGCTCACATGATGCATGCTGTCCGATTGTTTCTCTACATGTCATGTGACCGTGGCGCGAACCCGAAGGACACACATGTCACATTCTTCTGGTTTACTCGCTCGTCGACGGCCGGTCTCTAGTCTTTCTAGCTATTTCGCGTGTCGGTGCCTTTTATAGCGCTATCAAAGACCACCTGTACATTTCGTCGAATAAATATTTGGTCTCTCTGCTCAGCGGCCTTTTGCTTTCCGCGTCTGATAATTGTGTACCTGGGGAAAACGCGACTTAGTGGGACGAGCACTAAACCACCATCTTTGCCTTTGGCTCCTTGGGACCACCTAATAGAAAGATGTTTCACATTTCTGTCACCCCCTGGGAATAGTTTCGGTCAGAAAAAAAGGACTTCTTTTTGCACAACAGAATGAAAACCTTTTACTCATAATTGCTTGAGAAAGGTTAACGTCCACTAGACGACACTTTCCGTTCGTCCCCAGCCAGTTCTTCTTCATCGCCGGTGGTTTAGCAAACCTATGGTCACATATCTTTCGCGTGCACTCATCCACTGTGCGCCCCCGGTGAACGACAGAAAAGGTACGACTTCACGAAAAGAAAACGACAACCAATATCATCACGACGACCTGCACATTGCAATAAAATGTAAGTGAAAGGTTAGCTCACTGGCTGCTCCCATTCAAAGAAATACAGGTTGTTAACACCACGTTTCCATCTTGTTGAACAAACTGAGGTTAAAAGTATTCCAGGACGTCAGATTTTTGGAAACTATTGTTCAAATTGCTAACGTCTTCCTTATCCAGATCATCATCCAGTTTTAGAAAAATCGCCAAATTTCACATTGGCAAGTGAACTCCGGCGTGGGTGGAAGAGACGGTTGTTTGCGATTGCGATTGTGGACTCGAGTTGATATGGGCCATTACATTGTTCATCATGACATCCACAGCCAACAGCTTGTTTAACGACTTGCGCAGTAGTATTTTTAGCCTCTTGCTGTCGGTTTATAGGACTAATATCTGTTTTCCAGACAGTTTTCGTTCATTACAGCCACTTAGCTCCCAGTAGACGGAAGTGACGGCCCGGAAGAAACTACCGATACGGTCCTGGGAAGTGAGACATCTCTGGGATATACGAAACATGCTTCACATAAGAGAAATTTACTCTACATTCGCGGTATTGTTTTCAGGTGATAGCATCGTGCTGTACATGATCCAGAACGTGCGTGAATTATTGCTAACCTGCTGATCACGTCAATTTCCTTTACGGGGGAACAGGCGAACAGCCCACTTAGGAGGCGGGGTTTGGAGTTTGTGTTCTCATCTTCGGACGATGGAATTTTGCGTAGCCTCCAGTATAATGACACGCGATGAGATATAACGGTAGGAAAAATGACCTCATTCTCTGATTAAGAATCGGAACATCCACGTCTAGGACACCCGTGAAAACAAATCCGGACCCCAACTCAACCTGCCGTTCATAACGTCTTGCCTTCTCGTACGAATCGTTGGATGCGATAAACAGTTATTTGATGCTTGCTGTGTTTTTTTTAAAAATCTTTACGACTAAGACGTTGTAACTCTGAGCACAAGGAAGAGTATGGTTTCTCCTGTGTTTCATGAATTGTGACGGTTTCAAAGAAAGCCATGTACACTTAGTTTTGCTGCGCATCCAAGTGAGCCTGACAACAGACAACTCGCGACTGTTGGAAAGGATGCTCTGTCTCCTTCAAACATTGAGACAAGGAGCAGCAGATTTTCTGATGACTTCAAAAAGTGGGCACAATGAATATCATTTTATTGAATGCGGTGCGGGATTAATTACAAACTCATCATACTGATATATACACACGCATTTGAAAATTGNGATTAATTACAAACTCATCATACTGATATATACACACGCATTTGAAAATTGTCGACAGTGCGCTAAACGTTCGTGACAATTGACAGGGACTTCACACGGAAGATAAAGAGAACGGATGAGGGAAATCCATGATTACGAAACTCGAAGACAGATAGAAAAGACCGATAATGAACGTCGTTCGACTAGCGGCTATCAATCAAGTAGGGCTGCTTATGGATAATAACACAGTTACCCGGCTAGCTGCATAAAAATAGAAAATTTGCCCTAGGCATAAAAGATTGTTGGTGGGTAGCGTACCTTACCAGCAAGAAGATGTCGTTTCGTAGCACATCTATATCCCCTAGCTTTGTAGAGATCGAGCATTTGTATACACGGTTATGCACCTGTACTTCCGGTAACTTTGGCCCTTTTAAGGGCCGCTTTACTTGAGACACGAAGCTCTGACATAGAAACGACGAAAACATGTGCAATGAACTGAGTTGTTCAACATCCTCACGCAAATAAGGTAAGCAGTGAACATTGTGTAGAACTTCGTCGTCACCGTATAAAAAGGCAAAAATCTACGGAATTTCAGCCCGAGGTAACGGCAATGTGAATAAGTGACGTATCTGAAAGGTGGGCAGGAATGTACATGGATAAGAATGAGTTCAGAAAGTCTTCATAAAAGCCGTTTTGTAAACGCTTCTTCAGAACAACTGGCCCCAAATGCAGAAATTGTCTGCATTCAGTGGCTTTTCACCTTTCAGATGAAACAAATGAAAAACATTTTCTTGGAAAGTCCGTCGTGAGATACTTGGTTACGACAGATAATTCGACGTCGATGGCCTTCTGCACGCCTGTTGAAAGTCTATCATCATGAGCAATACCGGATGAACGCGAAATCCAAATCATATCAATGGATGTTCTGTTAGAGAAGTTAAACCACCGTAATGTTTGTCGTCAAGTTGTCTTCTGAAACCGGAACCCGTCCTTGGTTCTTTTATGGACACCAAGAAGACCGTTCTTCTACTTACCTAGTAGATACCACTTTGCGTGCTCTTGTTGCAGTCGCGGTAGCAGCCGTGACCTTTGACTTCCCGCATGAAGCAATGAGCAGGTGTGTGTTATTCCGAGCTCTCATAAATGGGCTCCATTCGCTACAATTTCTTTGGTCTCCGCGACAAATTCTCCGATATATACGTCTAGAGGCTTCGGACGACCACCACCACAATAAATATCGAACAAATTTGGACAGCCAACAAAAGGCCAAATAATGCGACCAGGTATAAGTCACATTTCAGTGCCTGGATACTCAAAAGAGGCGTTCCATCAATGTTAAATTGCAAAGTTGAGCGGTCACTGTCCTTAAGGTTGTGCCTTTTATGTACATTTTTAAGTACACTTGCAGTATTTAGTTCAGTCCTTTGTGAATGATAGAAATGCGCTATATAACGACTACATTCAAAGTGACATGAAATTGTCTACAAAACATCACGAAAACAATAATGTGGAAATCAACCAAACCAGAGGCACGTGTGAGAGGCAAACCGGACGTTCTGGCTTCATGTACCCGTTACACTCGTAAAGCCACTTAATGCAACGTGGAGACACCGGGGGACAGCGTTCTTCAGGGATAGGGGTTGCAACGTTAATCCTGAGATAGCTGAGGCAAGCGTGGGCCACAGGCCCAGTAAGACATGCACACGACCTATACAGCGAAAACCATGATGGCGTCGACAGCAAGCTGTGTTACACAAGTGAATATCAAACGACCGGGAGCTGTCAAACCAGCCTAGAAGAAAAAAATTCACACACAAATGACAAACGCCCATTCTTTAATGTGATATAAGTCTGTTGCAGTGAAAAATACCATTCTGGGGTTATTCACAATCATTATTCAATGACAAAATTAGTCCCAGGAAAATGCGCCACTTACCGAAGTTTCCCATTTTTGGTTGGTCAGTGGAGTAGAGAAGACAGGCCAACGTCTGGTCTACTCTTGGCCAATCTGACCGAGTCGGCCACGTGTTTGCTGGGACGTTCCATGACAAATTTAGCTGAACGGCATATGCTCGGTTGAGGCGATCTGCTCAGTATGTGTCAAGAACTGTGCAGCTAAAAGAAGCAAGATGCGGTGTGCTTTGAGATATCACGGAAAATCACACCCGATTAAGTCAGGGATACAGTCTGCGTTGTCGGGGAGCTTCGTTGACGAATATGTTTGGTCTCTGAGTCAGTGCATTGTACAACAGCCATGGTCGCCAAATCGACACTGTTTTCAAAAGATCTGCTGTGTTCACGAGCCACTAAAAGAGCATTCAAGGCGGTGGCGCTGGTACCTGAGACTTGTCGTACACCTATCATAACCCCAGAAGTGATTTAGTCGCTTAACTTCTCCTATGGAATGCTTGGCATATGAGTTGTCTAAATGATGGGTTAGCGGTTTGTCGTTAATGTGAAGTTCTTGCCTCCAACCGAGCAGCAGAAATGACGGGTTCCTGTGTAAGTTAGGATTAACTCTCCACCAACCGTGCTACAGCAAGGTTTCACGGTTCATAAACTACTAAAGAAGAGGGTCAAAGATTGACAATATCTGACAGTGAAGTGATGCAGTAAGGTACGGGCAGCATTGCAGGAGGTGTTTGAGTCTGGGCGAACGAGACCAACGGAGTCGGCGACCACATTTTTCAGCCCAGTGAACGGAGTGCACATAGCCTCCTTTATCTGGAAGTTGCGTTCACTTCCACGTAGATGGTTAGCCGGTCTGCCTTATAGGAGCACAAGCGGTACGGAAAGCTTATAGCTGTTGACGTTTGTAGTAGTTGGCTGGGTCAATAAAACGCCGGAGTTACGTAGAAATTCTGCTAGGGGCACTCATGTTTAGCCTTGTCCCTATCCGTTAGCATGGTCTTCTCGTTTCCTGAGTTTTGGTGATGCGTAAACCCAGTAGTCATCCTATTTTGCGTTTGGTAACATTTACGGCGACACTATTGTCGCTTGCTCACTCCATTTTGGCGTCACGATCCAAAAAATGCTACTCTCATGAAAAATTAGCACCAGGATATCATCCAGATAGGGTTAAACGGTATATAAATTCAAGACTAAAACTCTAGAAATTTCTCCCCATGTTGATCGAACCAGGTGACTTTAGGAGAGGTTAAAAAAGGCAGGAGTGTGACAATTGCGGTTTTCACTCTGCGGCTTCTAACTACCAAAATCTAATGACGTATACACATTAAATTTTTAATACCACAACTGGTTTCTTTCCTAAGCAAATAGGTAAATTCTGCCCCCGCGGGGTTGTTACTTATCAAAGACGGTTGTTTTATTGAGTCAAAGATCTCCACTTTACCTTTAGGGACCAAATGTAAGGGTGAGGTCCATGTCCCCTGAAAAAGGACGCATTATTTCGAATTCGAGCATGCGTTCAAATTCTTCTCTAGGGAGTTTGGGTTTGCCTAGTGACAACCAAGGTGATCGTGCTGAGCTACGGGGCCTTCTGATGTGAACGTAGTCACTTCCATTAGAGTTCCCTGACGGATTGTCGTTCGATGGAGAAAATGAATAAATGAAGATGAATAGGGGGATCCACAGACTGCTCAGGGGATTGGGCGTGTATTGATGTTATGAGAGCGACTGGTGTGTGTGCCAGGCACACCTAGCAGACATCTGCCATCGTTTACCTTAGGACGTCCCGCATCTCTCAAGCGATCGAAGTTTTTCAGGGGCTGGCCACAAATTGTGGCAAACGAATCGTGCTCATCATAAACAACAGTCGAGTTTTCCCCCAGAGGCTTCAACTGGGGGTTTAGCGAGCGCCACCTGTAAGTGGCTGTAAGTTTGCCGTCGGCAGCATAGATTGTGGACTGCAGGGGCTCGGTACCTCGTCTTTTGCAAACATTAGGTCGTTAACCTACTTCTACTGGTTGTTATCCTCTACCACGAATGGTATTATTTTTGTTTGTGTGAAGTCATGCTGTACCTAATAGGGCTTACATGACCATTCCGCTGGCTTACTTACCGTGTTATTGTCACTGTGCAGAAACCAGCTCTGTGTTAGAGCTAAACACATTTACGGTTACCATCGCGTATTCCGAACCACCACATCTCGTACCAGGGTAGATGAGTATATCGTGATGAATTTTTAGCTTTGAGAAATTTGGAAACTCAATCAAATTCATTTCACCTAGAGGGCTGTGTGAATCTGCAGGTCCCTGGGCTGAGAAACTTCGTTCCCACTATCTACACTTCTCATTTTGTCCCATCAACCTGACGTTAGTACTCAATATCCTACCCGCCCGGAGTTTGCTTTAACGAACTGATTTGTCGTTAATCGTCTGCGGAGAGAGTAGCCATTTTGACCTGGCCTAGTCGCGTGACGGTTCACCTTTGCTCCTGCTGGTCCCGTTGGGAAAGAACTGAATTTATTAGACGAGGATATCGTCGCGAATGATTGAGGCTGGTTTAGTGTGAGTGTTGATGCATTTTCTGTGATAGTACAATAAAAATCTCTAAGTTTAATTTTGTTTTAGACTTAACGATCCGTTTTCGGACTGAGTGCAACTTAACGATCAGAGATGGACCGTTAAAATGTTGCTTGAAATGTATCGAAATTGGGTTTATTGCACGTAATGGGGCTAAAATGCATTTTCTGATAGTTATTGGCAAGAATATGTATGCTGTGGTTAGAAGTCTAGCGTTTCCGGATTTCTTTATTCGATTTCCATACTGTAGCGACAGCAACGAAGAACATTTTGATAGTCAGATTCAGTTGTACATTTTTCGTGATTTTGGTGTTTTTGTCTATTCCTGTTCTACTCAAGCTATCTGTTAGTCCCGAGCGTCTAGTGGTTGTTCGAGCAATACTCAGTCTACTTACAAAGTCTATCAGTAGGCTAGATCCAGGACAGTCGCGTATGTAAACAATCACGGTCCATGAATTCTGAGCCCGTCGAGCAACCGATTCGGATCCAAAAGGGGAGACGGTCGTATTGGCAAATGTCTTATTGGAAGGGTGCCAGTATTCAAGAAAATTATGATAAACTAAATACAGGAAGATAGCAGCGAGCCTCGATATTGAATCCACCGAATATACAAGTTCTGAGATCAGCGGTATAGTAGAATATGATCAAATGCAACAGACGCGCAATAGCGAAGCGATCAAGTGAACATAAAACCAGGACATATATAAACAAAGGACCGGCAAAGAAAAGTGAGGAGGAAGAACAACGCGGAAACAAGTTTCTACAAGTGAACGATATCAAGATCTAGTAATACATCAATATTAACATTCACGGAAAAAATGTTTGTCACGTGCGTAGCCTAAGTGGTCGTGTCAGTCTGCAAGAAAGGTCCGTAACCATCATCAAGGAGAATTTCATTGTAAAGAGATGAACAAATGAGAACGCAATAAATAGGGCCGGAAACGTGGTCATCAGATTTCCATTGTAGTGAGATCACCTTCAACGTCCCCAAAAGCCTAAACTCCTCGCGACGTGAGATTTGCCTTGCCAGTATCACCGCGCCTGTTCATATTACCTTATATATATGTAAACTTACTACAAACCACTAGCATCAAAGTTAGTGGGTCGGCGTAAGTATCGCAGTTATGCTCTCAGCTGTGTAGTGAATTCGCACTATCTCTACTCCTGTGGGTTACATTCACTAGGATAACAATGTTGAGCTATTACCGTCAGGAACGCCGCTTAACCAGCCTAACACTTGTTTGAATTCTGAAGGTCGACTGGAATTTTCCGTCGACGCACTCTTCCACTCTGGCGGCTGCTGTGC
>QNGE01001923.1:122054-135909 GCA_008508345.1 Paragonimus westermani | reverse complement strand
ATTATTATTATTATAAGTGTTACTGCGGAAAATGGCTCTTCTAGGTAAACGATTATCCACCTCTTCCTCCTGTGAGACAATCCCTAAGAAACGTGATATCTTACGATGCTCATCTGACTGTCCGAGAGTGTCAAGAGAGCACCACGTCTCAGTTACGAGAATGATATATGGATTAAACAAAAAGACGAAGGATTTGAAATTGTGCATCTTACTAGCCAATGATCTTGCATTCATGAGTAATAAACTTACGAAATTTTTTGTCGGATACAGCAGATAAACTGCTAAAGAAATTCATGGTGGATGGGGCAATGGATTGCGAAATACAAAATGGGAAGGCCTGCTCTGAGGAATGTATCAAATTTTTGCTCATTCGAGTGGATTTAATAAAAGTTTGGCTTCGTGATAACAAGTGTCGGAAGAGTGTAATTATGGTGGGATGACAGAGTGGGACTTGGGGAGGGGGCCGGGTGGCGGTTGATGAAATATCGGTGGGTGCATTAGAAAAAGACTGGTTTGGCAGACATTTTTTTGTTGATATTATCAGGTGACGACGTATTTGCTGTGGTATACATATCAAGAACTTGGTTCCTAGTAGCACTCATATTTTGGATAGGCGGATGAGTTACTACGGAGCTATTGGATAATGGGTAGTAACCGTAACCCCTAATATAGTAGTAGGTTGACCTAGAAGCGGTGGGAGACAAATTGTGCAGTTTTACTTGCGAAGCGTTGTTTNAATATTGGAAATCTTGAGAACTATTGCTTCAGAAGCAAGTGAGCCATCTGCCTCTTCATAAACTAGAGTGTTCCTTCATTATTTTGTCCGTTTGATTACCCTTTCCATAATTGGTGTCTTGTACAATTAAGAATTATGTGTACGTTATGTGGTTAACGTTAAAATGTGCGTACTGATCACGCTTATCCGAGCGTGTTTCTCACAAATGGGTTGAGAAATATACCATTATTATCATTATTATTATTATTATTGTTCAGGTGCTTTGGATTTGCGGTTGGTATTTCCGATTATTCCATATACCGAAGCGAAATTCCTCTGGCAAGAAGTTGATGGCCCTTTCTGCGCAGCCGCGTCATCATCAGGGCCATTGGAACTGTTACTTTCAGTGTTCTAAGTAACTATGGATGCCTTAGGTCCAGGACTTTTTCAAGTCAGGGCCTCGGTTGACAGAGGAAGACGTTGATGACTAGGGGATTTTTTTAGCAATAGTCGTGAGTTTCGTTGTGAAAACTTGAACACGTCTGGCGTTATCAGAGCTAGAGGTGGTTTGTTTTTCAGTGCTCGCCTTGACCGGTGACACAACAGCGTTTCCAGCTGTAACTTGCGGGCTCAGAGAGCTCGTGGAGCAGTCTAGACCTACAGACAGATCAATGAGATTGTTGACTGCGTTACATAAGTTCCTCTTTTCTCGAGAAATATTGACTCGTAATACTTCCCTTTGGAGTGGCGTCTTGTCACCAAGCACCTTTATGGACTTAAAATTTGTGCCACTCCTGATTTGCTCTTGTCTTCTCACGAATTCGTTCGCTACAAGTTCACTTGTGAACTGTAGCAACAATGGACAGTGCTTCTGTTGTACATTCTTGAGAAGTCTTAGGCAGTTGCACTCTTGTTCTTTCATCTTACTGGCTTTGAGTAAGATCCGTTTCACGGACAACAGAGGTACTCTATCAGGAGCGTTAAACACCACCACTTCGCTCGCGTGGCTTAATGGTTTCTGCAGTTCCGTAGCTACGGTATCAATAAGCGTTCCGGCGGCCAGGAGGTCTTCGTGACTAGAGGTAGTCTGATGGTGGATGTTACTTGAAACATTTATAACGCCTAGTAGCGAATCTAATTTGTGCAAAATTTCGGCAAGCTCCTCGTTTTTCTGTGTAGTTCCGCTGTTTCAGCCTCTAATTTCCTTATTTTTCTGGCCTGATCTACGAATACATTGGCAATGAAAACTGAACATGGTTTGGTGTTTTTCCTTTCGTACGATGTGCTAAGATTTGCTGTTAAGACTGCCGTTCTGACAGTGGCCTTGATCTTCTCCACGACAGCAGGGTTAGAGCATGTGTTGCCCGAGCAATGTGAAGATTTTACACCTTCCTTCAGCGCCATCATGCTCTTTTTGCGCAGGGCTGATCGCTTGACTACTGGCAATTTCTGGAGATTAGCTGACCTGGCGGGCATTACTACACGATATTCCACTTTTACCAATAGGTTATGTTCAAAAGGTCTTGAAGCAAGCAATTATTACAGAATGCAACGAATAGTACGTCAGTTCGAGTGATTAAATGGCAAAAACATGATATGCACCAGCACGCAATAATAACTGACCTATTTCGAACCATGTGCCAAATTTTGACTTGAAGGTTTCAAATAGTCAAAATGGGCTTGAGAAATTCATAAGCTCAACGGCTGATGAGCTACTGGTAAAGGTGGCTGGCTCTCAATTCCTCTCAAATTCGGATTTATGGAGATATTATTCCACATGCCAAAAAAAGCAGAACCCAGGCACCCCAAATCCTTCTTAACCTCCAATGATCTTTACCAGTACAAAGTTTTGCCGATGAGCTGTAGTTCAGCACCCGCAGCTTAGCAAAAGTTCATGAACTACTCATCAGCCGACCTTCCAGGACAAGTCGCTTATATGCACGATATTTGTGTGTTTGGTTCCACTAGGTAAGAGCACGACTCTTGTTTACATGGGGTTTCACGACGAACGGATAAACTTGATCTTCGACTAAACTTGCAAAGTGCAAATTTGGTGCTCTCAAAGTCGAATTTTCAAGCCACATCCTATCTACTGACGGTATCTGGTCGAACGTGGTAAACACTGGAGCCATTACAGAGACTCCTTATCCAAAGAATGCAGCGGAAATTGGGCACTTCTTAGGTGTCTGTTCATATAATCCACACTATCTACCAGAATACCATTTTGGCGGAGCTATTGCGTACGTTAAAGAAGGAAAAACCCCTTTTAAATGGAAGTCAGCACAACAGTCTGTGTTCGATGAGGCAAAAAGACGCATTGCGTCCACTCCTGTTATGACGATTTTCGGCGAGCAATGGCCTACGTTTTTCCCTACAGACGCTTCCAATATTGGCTTAGGAGCAGGGTGGTCGGGAAAAAGTGATTGCATATGCTTCCCGTGTGCGGAAATAGCACGCATGAGTGTGCTTGATTTTATGAGCACAGATACACACAGATATGAAAAAGAGGCGTAACGCGGCGAAATCACGAATGAATGCTGGCCAAAGGGTGAAAATGGGACACCGTATGCGGCCTTTGAAATGAATGCAAGCACTTAGTTCGAAACAGTGGTGTCAGGGTCGGCAAAACGTTCCTACCTACTCCCAAGTCACCCAAGTGACGGGCGTTACTGCTACTTTTCACCAAATGCTCTTCCAACCCCTCAAACTTTTTTCATTCATCGCTCTTTGTCACTTGTTTTTTACCCCCTTCTCCCATGTCCTCATTCATCAAGTAGTAACTGCATCCGCGAAGCCACGTTCCCATAGGAACAAACGAAGTCTATTCGGAATGATCACCTGGACTGACAACTCATGTTAGTGTCACGAATACGCTACTGTCCCTAGAGAAAAAAATAACCAATGGTCTGCGTGTGGTGAGAATATGATGGCATTGCACGGCTGCTGACACGCCTCTGACGATTTCAGATTATGCGATGAGCCAAGTGTATTCGACTATCCAGATGAAACTTATTCGTACGGTCGGGTTAACGGTTAGAAAGCACTCAGCCCAACCCTTGCTGCCCAGAATGTTCAAACTATTCGAAATAGGATGTTGGGAAATAAGTGGGTGCTGACCGAAATTTGGAGGAAATAAAATCTGGGAATATGGCCCTGAAGTTGACAGCTTTTTGGGACTCTTCTCAAAAAGTATCCGTCTGATCAGGTGACACAACATGCTGAATGTAGGGTTAAAAGTTTTATCGCGTTAATAAGTTTTTCGACTCTTGTTTTTGTGGTAATCGGTTTTGCACTTCAGCACTGTTCTGAACATATTAACCTGAGAATTTCACTTGTTCCCTGCGTAGGAGATGCTAAAATAGAGACGTAATTGAAGTTAATTTTATACCCTGTTAACTCCCTGTGTCAACCCCAGTAGATCCATTTGATACTTACCATTCATATGCCGTCCAATTGTTGGAAATGACAGCTGAATCCTGTTCAGTAGTGCATTCGCGGAAGTGTTAGACTACAACCCTCAGTTTGCGAATCACATAAGATTGCACAAAGGCATTTGTCTGAAACGCGGTTGCGGTTGAATTCATATGATTATGTATGCAACCTTCGTCTTTTTTAAATAACTGGGTGCAAGAAAAGGGTTTTCACTCTACTGGATGAGAGCACTGTATTCAAGTTCAATACACTTGAATACTGTCATTTCTCATGTTTAGCCTGTGTCCTCGGCAAATGCTGTTCCGTGACCAAGACAAGCCACCAAATGGATTACCTGTCATTCTCCATATGTCACACTCCGGGGATGAAGAACGCCCTGTAAGCCTGGAAAACTTTCCAGAACCTCAGCGTCCATTTCATTCATCTTTTGTGAACGACAATCACGCACTATTAAGACTGTGGAAGTGAATCATTAATCACCCTGCCCAAGTTGATATTACGAGAATCGTGAGCAAGGCGTATCATTTTCTCGATGCGACATCGTTCAAGTCAGGCTCCCTCCTTGCTGGATCAAGTAATCATGATTGGGAGCCACTTGGTGAACAGAGCGGTCATCAGGCGGACACCCGGCCACAGTAAACATCCTCTGTTCACGTTTGACCCTGTGTTACCGGTTACAGCAACCAACAAGAAATTCAACACTTGAAAGTTACAACCAGATTGGTCTAATGATCTGATATGCAATCTGGGTTGCCCTTTCTTGGATGCAAATATGCAGACCCGATCTATCACGCCCTTTCAAACCCGATTAGGTAAGAGCAGATCCTGCTCATACAACATAAAATGTGCACTGCTGCTAGTCTGGAGGAAGTTCCAGTGCCGTTCAGGCAAGTAATTGCGGTTGCTATTCTCCCTAGTGGGTACGAGGAATCCACGACTACGCCCTTATTCGAAAGGGGTGACCGGCACCCCCTTTAAGGGATCTCGAACAACCAGTCCTATTACAATCTTCTAAAAAATGGAGAGAATATTGAGCAGCCATCTGATGGCACTTCGTAAAAGACAAATATTTTACCTGCTGTCAGAATGGTTTCCACACAGACAGATCATGTTCACCGTGAAGAAGAATTCTGTAAACACTTCGGCCCTTAGAAAAGTCAGAGTAATAATCTCAAATGCAATATTCCTCAGATTTGGGGAAGAACTTCATTGTAACACGCAGACATCTACGGTAGAAAGGAGAAAGGCAGGAGAAGAATCAAAGTGGTTTGCCTCATTTCGAGGCAGCAAAACTTCTAGGGTTAAACCCGGATCAGAACGCTGATCTCCCTTCCAGATTTCTGCGGGGTTTCCCCAATGGAAAGCGCTCAGTCCTCTTCTGTTTCCTATACATATCAATGAAATTCTTGACAAGATTTCCAACACTGACGCTAATCATCTACAAGTCTGGGACACGAATGTCTCCAGTGCACTTGAGGTAGATGTTAACGCGAACAAGCGCTGGTCAGACGATTGCAGTCTTCCTTAAATGATAGTAAGTGTGCACACATATCATTCGGTGGGGATTCTGAGAGTGCCCTCAGCATACTGGACACCAGAAAAGTTGGTTTGAAGAACTATACAGACACCTGAATGTGGTCTAACCTGACATTCGTATACCGTCGCGGGACGGCCGCAGGAAAGAAGGATTCACCACTGCTGGAATGATGAAATGGATATTTTCCGCCCAAATGAGAAGACTGTAGTGGACAAGTGGGTATGGGCTCGACCCTCGTCCACTAACAATTTGAAACGCCTTTCCTGAAAAGCAGTCGAAACGTAGTCTCATCAGACTTCGAACTGAAAGAACGCGTTAGGGTTCGGGAACAAACAGTATATTTCCAGCAATGCTAGGAAATATGACAAACAGTTTGTTCTAGCCTTAGCAGGGACCAACGGCAGCAACCAAGAGAATAAGGAAGAGGAGCGCGACGTGGACCCCAGCCCATTCGGCGACACTCAAAAGCGCGCCAGACGACAAGTGCATGTAAACTTAGAGTGCGTTACACAGCGCTCGGAAAGGTCTATGTTAAACGACCTCGACTAATGGGAGAATATATGAGTCGTTAGGAGTGGAGCAATTAGTTCCTTGGCTAACGGAAGTGGCACCTAATTCATATCAGGCCTCTTATAGCAGGCGTACACTGAAACATGTGTACAGAACAGACAGGCAATAAATCACCGTTGCGGCCGGGATCGTTAGAGAAGCCGCACGATTGCTGGTCACTACAAGGCACTTCAAACACTTCGTGGGGTATACATAAGGCCACTGTTTGAGTACGCCAATCAAGTCGTGTCCACCGGTTTGAGGAAGGACATATTTGCCGTTAAGTGTGTTCATTGCGCGGCAACCAAACTAATCACGGGTTTAAGAAGTGTGGCATACGAGTCTCAACTTCGACTTCTCGAGTGTCAACGACTCCGCGGTGGTTTGATACACATACGCCTTTTTTTTCGCGAAGTTTTTAGGGTACGCTTTTTTTATAACGGATATCGAGGGACAATGCGAGGTGAGTGGTTCCGGTTTTCTTAGGCCTTTTGCTTGATTCCCTTTCTGCTAATAGCTGAACCGCTTGATCTAAACGCGGCCGGACGGCGTGTTTTGTGATGGCGTCTTTTATCTCATAACTTTTTTGTTTTCGTCAGTAATTTTTCCATGAATTCACAATTCTCGGACCACTTGTTGCTGCATTAGCTGCTCCGTTGGCCAGTTTATTTAACAAATCGCTAGGTGAATCTCAACCGCCTGCAGATTTGAAGGTGGCCGCTGCTACATTGATACGCAAAGGAGGCCAAAGAAGAGAGACGTCAGACTACAGGCATTTGGGTCTTACCTAAGCCAGCTTGGAAGTGCTGGAACAGATTTTGGGGGACAGGATAGCACAACACGTCACCAGATGTAAACTGGTGACGTCCAAGTGGCATGGCTTTGTAAGTGTGAGATCATACCTTTCCAACTTGTCGACTTCGTGAAATAAGATTGCTGCATGGTTGGTAAACGACGGTTGGGTTGACGTCTACTAACTAGGCTTCACGATATCCTTCGACTCCCTACGTTGTAGACTTCTACTTTTAAAATTAGAGGCGTTCAATACATTTCCTGTTGTTTTAGTATGAGCGAGGGCCTTCTTGCAGAACACGAGTTCTTAGGTGCAGGTGTAAGTTTCTCAGTCGCACGCTGCACGTGCCACCAGCGGTGTACCACAAAGGTTACTCTGGGGTCTTGTTCCGTTCCTGATATACATTAATTGTTCGGCAAGGGGATCAGCATTGCCTGCAGCATGCTTACGGAGTTTTCGAAACATGTTGGACAGCTGATGCAACGAGGCCTCAATGAGGTTCAACAGTGGACAGTTGTTTAGGAACTCAGCTAACTTTTTCGGAATAGAGAAAATTATGAAGGCCGAGAGCGAAGACTCTCTCAGATGGATAACAGGATCCGAGCAAAGCGTGTTCATCAGGGAAACTGCCGGAACGAGGCCACGGTAATTGAAGTTAGTGAAGCCATCCTGTTGTCGAATCAGTGTATGTTTGCAGCTCGTGAAAAATCATCCTCAAGAAAACCCACCCTTCTTGCGCTTTGCTTAAGGCATTTGTGAGACCACTTCTAGGATAATGTGTGCATCCATGGTGCTAATGCTGAGGTTCTAGAGAGGGTGGAACGTCAGCTTACGAATTTTGCGTACTGCGGCGGACTTAATCACCATGACTCTTCCCCAAAAAGAAGACGAGAAAGAGAAGATCTCAAAATTCTCTACGATCATAAATGGATTGTTTTGGTCAGGAGAGCGGCTGCTCATTCACGTCAAAATTTTGTTGCTTAGAGGACACACGTTGAAGGTTGTGAAAAAAAGAATTTAAAACTCAGGTCGCGGACAACTGTTCTGCATACAGAGTTGTGAACAGCTGTAACAAATTGCTGCCCGAGGTGGTGTTAGCCACTATGGGTACGGACTCTAAGCGCAAGCCTGATGCATACCAATTCACAGTATTTCCGGATAATAAGTGGTGATAGTTACCGATGTCTCCTCAACGCTCTGGCCACCCCGTTTCTTTACTCTGCCCACACCTTCATTATGTTTCTTAGCCCCCCCTTTTCACCAGCTACAGGCAATTTACGTGAGGCTCCCTTATTTATTTACTCTCCACCCCTAACCGTCCTCCCTTTGTAGTAACTAGGAGGTTTCTTCTTGCCATGCAGGAGCTTGAAAAAGATCATGGTGGCACAAGCACTGGCTTTGTCGTTGATTATGAAGCTGAGCATATTGCATCACCACTTTTCACCATCATTTAACCTCTGATATTTAAAAGATCGCCTACAAAGTCCTGAGGTGGATTTGTTCAAGGATATTCTGGCTACCAGTTCATTGATATTACGTGTGATATACATCACCAAGGATGCGGGAACTTCATTGAAGGGAAGTTTTCCTTCTCCACTTGTCGCAGTGCGGTGGGATCATCGGAGCTCACTAGTACAAAACACTGGACATCAGCCACTTACAATCCTCAAACACTGTGATCCGAAACGAGCCGAACCAAACCAGCCTAATCAATCAAATGATAAACGTGCCCAAAATACAGTAACACCAAAGAGAGGCCTTGGCGACAATGGATATTTGCATTAGGTATGCGTACAAACAAAATGAAAAACGTGTCAATAAAAATGGAACGACTCATAGGCAGGTCGAAGTCCGTTGAATTGGATGGATCGACACACAAGATAAGAACGTCACAGAGTTGGTTCGGACTGTGTTGGATAGGTAATTCTGCATGCGGAGTGAGATGACGAGCGTTGAGCATCGATAAGTCACTGGGTAGGCGGTGCTGGGATATTTTACTGAGCAATTGCACAACCAGCCAAAACTTCCACACAGAAAACAAGGACAGCGCACGAAAGCGTCCATTCAATCTTCGTGCCAGACACATTCAGGAGCCATGAATATACACACGAACAAATGTATGTATGAAGTCAGCAAAATGGTATACACAAAGCGTACGCAATGCACTAAAAAACTAATGATCAAAAGTGGAGGCAATTGTGTAGTACACCGGCATGGTACCTGAAGGCCAAAAAGAGTTGGAAACGGCCGCTTGGACGCGGAAATATTTTTCAAACTTTTCGTGGAATTCAAAATGCATAGTTCACGACAAATGTATAGAGTTCATTCAACATCACTATGGTGCAATGAGAAAAATCGACTGTACATAAAAATTGGCTGGATTTGCACTTTTGTTGGAAAAGCGTTTTGCTTCTCTCAATACAACGATCATATAGACCTTTACAGTGGAAGCTGCGTTCTGAAAATGTTTCCATCGGAATTTTTCCAGCGGTTTGGGAGATATGAGTGAATTCGTAATTCCCGATCACGTTGCGTTTGCACTGTATTTCACACTAAATATTGCTGTGAATTCTACTGGAAGCTATGTCACTCCGTTTTTGGGTTAGTTGTGTGTCTGATGTATATGTTCAGTTTATTTCCCTGCCAGTATTTAGGATAGGAACCGGTCGACGTAATGTCATCCCTAAATACGATTGCACATGACGTTACCACGAGGTTGCTCCTATCTGCGGTCCATGTGGGACAGTGTAAACATGGGTAGTTCGTCCAGCTCCATCATTAACAGCTTGCGTACTGTCTAGGTTATTGCGTTCTAGCCATGCTTGTGTGTAGCTTGCACTTGTACTTAGCTCAGTGCCCACTAATTTGACGGTTACTTGCCCACTTTGATGATCGTTAATTATCCGATGGTAACACAGATTTCCGTCCATACCGTTTCAGTCACAGCCATTCACTTTTCGTATCGTGGATACTTATGACTGTCAGTTGAGTGTCAACCTCATAAACGAAACGAACGTATTTCGTAAACGTCGCCGCACGTTGGAGGACGGAGCGGCTAAGCCTACGGCTGTAACAGTACCATCGGAGTGTCATTCAATGAAACTGAAGAGGATAAGTATGATGCCTCTTGAGCAGTTCAAATTCAAATTTAGCTTGATTTTGCCCGCGTTTTCCTAAGCAGTGTTATCCATAGTTTACTTCAGCTGGACAGAACGGCTACAGGCGTGAACGCCTACTGCATAGTTGGAGCGGCAAAATCATGTGTTTCTTCAGTGTCTACAGTTACATTTTGCGATTCATTCTCGTATATTTTTGTGCATACCGTCCAGTTGACTTTAGCTGCACACTTGTTCGAAACCATCCCCACTATTTTTCGAATTCGGTCGGAATTACTAATAAACCACAGTTACCGCACTGGTCGGACGGTAGCCGCCAAACGGTAATATATTAGTACAATTTTTATGGCATTAACTTTTAGCTTCGCCGATTACGGCTGCAAGGCCTCTTGGGTAGTTCACTATCGTAGTGCGGCATATCGCATTACAAAGGCAAAGCTGGAACATCCGTACGACTTCCAAGGTGGACGGCCAGATGTCTGTTGATGGCAGATGAGCGGCATGTGGCCGAGATGATGCAGAAATTCAAAAGCACTCGTGAAATGAAGTTGTACGTTAAAAGTAAGTGCGGGATTAAGACGCCTGCAGACGAGTTACACAACCTACGTGAGAATAAGTGTAAGTCTCACTGTCAGAGAGAGAGCTGGTTAAATTGCGCAGTCTGCTGATTGCAGAAGGACAGTATTGCTTCCTGTTAGGGGAGAAGTATTTACAATTCTCATTCTTCGTTCCTCACGGTTCATTCCAGCTGTGTCCTAAATTTACCGACGTCATTTTGGCGAACGCCACTCACCAGTTGAACCACGGGGAAACGCCATGTTGGCAGATGTAACTGGCGTAGGTTTATTATTTTTTTACGCACTGATGCCCAATAAAACGACGATCAGTTACCGGATAGTGTTACAACGTAGGCTTAAAATGTTACCTTTCATGTCAGCTGTGCAAACCTTCGTCGTTGATCGTTCGCCTGCCCCGTGGGGAAAAATTCGCGAAGTTTGTTCAAGGTGTGCCACTGTATTTTGCTGTTTTCAACCTAACGAACGATGTATCCCGGCGTTCTCGTCCCTCAGTAGGCTTAGACACGTATCAAAGAAACCGCGTACACCAGTGGACACGTAACATGGTATACACAGGGAACGTCTCACAGTTTAACAGGTCACTTCAGGCTATCAGGCCTATAAGCCGGGAAGCTTTCGATTACCTGTGTAAGACATGGCTTGTCTGTAAATCGGGGTGAGCCTCTTGTTTGCAAACAGGGACCGCACTTGGAAGTCGATTGACTGACGATAGTTTGCCGCAGATAGAAGTTATAGGGTATCCCTTAGAAACGGCGCGTGTTAGGCGAGTCATTACGGGCGGCTTATAGCAATTCAAAACAAAGATGAGGGAACGTATTGTAAGGAAGATGGCCTTCAAGCCGGTAAACAAAGACGTTTGTCAGATATGCTACCTGAAGGAATATCCCGTGGACATAGACGAGGACAAAGTCTACTGGGTCCAGTGCTCCAAATGCTCGTGTTAGTACCATCATTCGTGTGCTGACTACCACAAATCCGACGTTGGCATTACCTGCCTGGACTGTGAGACAATTCAGCAACCGACGTGAACCACGAGAACAGCCCCACTGTACTTCTCAGGACAGGCTGGAATGATCCCACGGTCCTCTTCAGGGCCTTTTACGACTTGATTTTCGTCCCGAGCCCTGCTCACTTATTGTTAACATGCGTACGATTGTTCATTGAGGGCAGACGATTAAGGTCACTGAGTCTTATTTCAGTGGCAGCCTCCTGGATCCTTAGCCGGCTGGCAATACCATACTCCGTGGACAAGCGATAAGGACCATTGAGTCTTATGTCAGTGGCATCCTCTTGGGTCCTCAACCGATTGGGCATGAGGTTTACCGTTAATGGGCGATTGGGGTCATTGAGTCTCATTCCAGTGGCAATCTATGTATGTACATGTGTATATGTATACATTTACTTACATGCATATATGTTTATATGTATGCAAGTATTTATAGATTAATATACATGTTATGTATATTTGTACATATATATGTATACATTTATATATATACAAAAAAATATATATAAATATATGTAAACCGTTGTGGAAATAGATATACATATTTCATATATATATATATATATATCTGTTTCCGCAACGGCATACATATATACATCAGAATACATGTACATGTATACACATGTACATATGTGTATATATACGGAATTATACATATATACACTTGTGTATATAGGTATATATTTATGGGAATATATAAATATATATATATGTACATGTATATATGTATATAAATATACACGTTAGCACGTGTATACATATATACATGCATATATAATATTTATATACATATATATCTATAAGATATAAAGTTCGTACAGATGTACACATGTATATACATATTTATCTTCATTTATATATATATATATATGATATATATATGCATACATATATCTACACACGTACTTGTGTATATCTATATACATATATGTGTATACTTATACACATAAATATATATATGTATAGTAGTCACCACATGCTTTCAGATGTTCGCAGATATTCCCCCATACACCTTAGGTGTTTCTGATATGTCTACATATATATTATACCCTTGTATATTGTAACGCGCATCCGAAACCAGCGAACGCGCACGGATTGATTCTGAGTTGTGTAACGGGGCGTGCTGCTGTGTTGTCGGTGCCGTTTTATCTTTCGTTTGTGTAAGTCGTGTGCATGGCTTACTGGACCTTCGGCACATATTTGTTCGTATTGTTTCTCTTTTCAGAACTGTTGTTCGAACCCTCACTTTGGAAGAGCGTTGTCCCCTGGTGAGTCCACGCTGCCCGAAGGTTGGTCCGCGAAGTCACGGGCATCCAGAGTAGAGTCGGCTGGCCTGCATGTTACAATATATTACACATATGCCTGCAACAAGCGTACTGCTTAGGCAACCAATGAGAAAATTGGGCTTCAAGGTCACTCAGCATATTATTAAGCGGTTCAAATTATTTTTTCCCGGGTATGAAAGGGAACCGGCTCCCGTTTCTTAACCATAAACAGGGTCTTCCGTGTTTAAGTTCACTCTGTCCTCTTCTCCCTTGAATTCGTCACAGCGAATGTGCCACGGCGTATCCCTGTGCACAGGAGTTTGTTCTTGGTAACTACTGTTTCTACTTTACATCCGTAGTTCACCGAAGAGAATTTCTAGCCACTTTAGTCTCTGTGAGGATGATTTGAAAACCTGGAACTCCCACGATCCAAACTGATTGAAATGCTAGCTCTGTCAGTGCTCATCATCATCAACATCGTCATCCTAGATAGCAATACATCAGTGGTTCACACTAATGCTTAACTGCCACACAACCATGAAGAAAAAGCAAACCCTATATAGGAAGAGAGAAGAAAAGAAAGAAGGGGACGGGAAGGGACTTAACTACTGAAAATGACTACGCCCGTATTCAAACATTCAACATCAAGGTGCTTACACCTTGCAAGCAAACACAACCGAGCTGCAAGTGAGAGTAAGGCGTCATCAGCGAGACAGCTTCCTTACGGCTTTCACTGCCCCGTGTCATTAAATGCACTCACTTCACAGACAACTCGGCCAAACAACGACAGCATTCACGCCACTGAGCTCGATTAGCTGCCATCTCACCTAGTGTCTCCAACCAGCGACTCTGTGAGTCACGAGG
>QNGE01001923.1:88597-120728 GCA_008508345.1 Paragonimus westermani | reverse complement strand
CGGTAGAAGCAGGAGGCCAGTTAAATTGACCCTCAAAGTGTTCCGCCCACCGCTCTAACCTTCTGGACTTATTATAGATGAATGTGCCATCTGTCTCGCTGATAGCTTCACTGACAGACGGTCGCCTGGGACCGGTGGCGTGGATAGGCTTAAACAGTTTGCCAGTGTTTCCTGAAGCAAAAGCCATCTCCATCTCGCTAACTTTTCCCAATAACCAAGCCTCACGATCAGCCGTTTGGCTACGTTTCAATTTCCTACGGACATCTCTTCTACACTTGTTATATGAACTGTCAGTGCTAAGAATGACATCCTTGAGAATGTTCAGTCACACTCTCATCTGATACCTGATGTAGGCGAGCTTTGGAGTCTCAAATACAGGTCTGTTGGGACCTCGAGATTGCACTTGCAATGCATCCATTAATTGCGGAAACGGAAACGAAAAACGACCGATGACAGGACAATCTCTTTGCGACACGTTTATTAATCTGGTAACAGATCCTAGTGTGGATTTGAAACGTCACAGTAAACCATTCACTACTCAAGGGACCCTGGTTTAAACATTATATGTATATATATACAACACTGTCTTATACTATATCAGTGATTTTTTCATCACTTCTTATGTTATTAGCTGTTCGTCACTGCCAGCTGTGGTTATATGGCTCACACTAGCTACTGCTCCAATTGTAACATACACTCCGGATATGTTTGACTTACTATTTCGGTTTGTGACAAAGGATGATATTAGAGAGCTTCAGTTGCTGTACAAGGAGTGTTTTCCTGTTACGTAAGCCTGTAAACTTCGCTACTGATATCCAGATTATTTAGCTATCCGGATTCCTGGTTTGACGACTTGATCACTAATCCGGCGTTATTGTCGTACGTAGCTATATCCAGTGACCGGATTGTTGGGGTTCTAGTCGCCAAAATTGTTTCTCTAGAAGATTGCAGTCCCGGAGTAAGTATATCTAGTGAAATATTCTTAATTGCAATAAATTGTAGGATCGAAAAATCCTTGATACTTGTTTTCCACTTCACAGCAACGTTGCGTACATTCTAAGTCTTGGAGTGACTGAGACATATCGATCTCAAGGCATCGGTAAGTATTTGTTGCTCATTGTTTGACAAGTACATGCTTCGACTTTTCAAACGAAGATACGGATCTCATACAGTATTATTATTATTATTGTCTGCTATCTCAGTGCAGCCCAACGCATAGTCGGTGTTATTCAGAAAAATGAGCCGGGTACCGGCCGTAAGTACTTCGATTCCCGCCTGACCACTTTGTGGTCAGACAATGTACACGGGGGCGGACATCACTGGTTTTTAAGTCGACAGCCTAGCTCGCTGTAATCTGTCTGAACGAACATGACAGTTCAGTTACGCGGTGACTAAGAAGATGTACGAAACAAGAGTGTGTATTCTTCTTTCGTCTGGCCTAACAACCGAAAAGCAGATAACTAATATTAGTCATAAAAGCAGCAGCAGCAACACCACCAACAACAACAGTGCGGCGGCACGGTTCACCACATTATTTCCGTTGTGTTATGTTTCGTTATTCGAAAAATGTACTGTTTGCGAAAAGAACGAATGTCAAACTTCCCTGTTCCTCAGAATACAAGGTCTTTTTCTTTGTTATAGTTCTGTTATGAATGGCCCATCTTGTTCATTCGTACTGTGATCTGAAGTGTCGGGGCATGATAATACAAAAATTCGTGAATAGTATTCTTAGTCTTGTTTGTATAGAAGGCGTCGACATCATCATGTGTAATCGATCATTGGCACAATGGAATTTGGGAAATCCGAAGTCCTCTTAGATCCGCTAGGATCTAAAAATCGGGGTTCATTTTCAACTGTTGTAGTCAGATACATGAGTGACACAGTCTCTTCTGTCGGTTAGTCGAACTTAGACGTACTCTAGGTTACACTCAACTAATTCGTAAGATTTTTTGATGACCTCTTTTCATCTCAGAAGTACTGGCTCATGATATCGGAGAAATGTCAGTGACATACCTGGGGTGGATTCACGATTGTAGAAAAACAATCATTCATCTGGCATAGCTCGTTGCAGCGCGTAAAAGGGTGTGGATTGGATGCAGGACATCAAAGATGACTGTCTCCCAGTAACTAAGGAGCATTTGTTTCTGTTTCGCCCTAAGCGTGGGTATTTTCAGTATGGTCCCATTAAGCCCTCCAATGCGTCTCTTTGCTTTAGGGACTGTTGTTGTAGTCTGGCTATTGACTATCCCCTCATCAGATGGGAACTGTTTCAACTGTTTAGACATGCGAGAAGAACGTCGAGTTGAATGTGCATGAGGTGACATACCGAACAATGGGAACAGCTGACAGAACCGTTTGGTCATTGTCGACGACATCTCAGTGCAAGCAAGGGAAAACAGGAACCCTGTCTATTAGCATTTCACAGTAAGGAGGTATATACTAGGTATAATGGGAGAAAGTGAACCTATGGATTAGATGTTGAGTCGTTGTGCGACTGGATTGCTTTGGTTGAATTTCACTCAAGTGGTTCATGAGGCGAGGCTTGTGTTCTGTATAACATAAAGTCTTTCGTTTAACTTGTTTAACAAAGAACAACTTTTTTAGACGTAAAAATTAAGACAACCGAGCGACTCCAAGGTGACAAACAAACGATGAATTCCTTCGATAAGCTTGGTGTTCAACGATGCACCGTAATGGCCACAAGATAATAGATGAGATACATGATTTGTTCCCCACGGCGATACTCATCATCCAAGCTATAGGAGGAAAGTTTGATATTCCATCGTTGAATTTCGTCATTTTTAATTTTACGTACCGGATTCATATGATACATAAATCTGATCAATAATCAGTCGAAAATGAGTGCGCAGCAATCGGGGTCTCTTGATAGTTTCAAATAAGCCTTTTTAAATAACGTTTTTCACTTTATGAGAAGGTTCTGAAGAACTAAAGCAACTAGTCTTCCATTTTGAATAAGGGTAGAAACCATCACAAAATAAGAGACGTTCGTCTGGACGACCAGCGGAATGGTGTGATCGACTGCCGTGACGATTGCTGCCTCCAAACATGTTTTTAGTGTTTCGAAACAAGCGACATCTTTCGGCAAAGGGAGTGTTTCGTTCCTCACGAGGGAAAGAATTTCATCCGAGTAGTGGAGCATCCGCTGAGAATAATAAGCACACAAACCAACGACAAGTTGTTGGGACCTTAGATAACAAGGAAGTGACACATTTGGAGGAGATTGTAACTGGTCAGTCTACGGTTCCATAGTTCCTTTGGAAACTTTATTACCCGTCTTTGAGCTACACTTCGAATTTACACCATTGTCTTCATTGAAGGTTGTTCTCTAGTTGATGATTTCAACGATTTGGGCGAGATCTCGATCGTGCGTTTTCTCCCCCATTCTACATGTTGTCTACGTAAATGATAGTCATCATTAGTTGTGTTTCAATGACACTTCTCATGCCACGTTGAATAGCTAGAACATCGATGACCATTCCGAAGGGAATGCAACGAAACTGCCATAAATTTCCACATGCTTAAAAGCAATGCCCATCTTCTACCTTACTTTGACAGACACTTGGTGATATGCGCTGCGCCATTCGAGCGCACCGAACACAGCATAATTCGATATTTATTCGATTATGTCATCGTGCCTCAGTAACGGATGTCTGGGCCGATGGTTTTGCCTGTAGTCGATGACCATCCTGTTTTTGTAATTGTCGTCTGTGCTAACCACCACTTGAGCACTCCGCGGCGATACGGAAGTGAAACTTATTTTGTCCTTCAGTAGGTTTTTAAAGTCCGGTCGAATAAAACTTCCATTGCTCAGTGAGTGCCGTCGAAATTTTGTTGCAGTCGGCTTAGAGTTGGGTACGAGATTTCCAAAAAGGCGAGGCACTTCAGTCTCAGCAGCTACCAAATCACATATTGAGAACGGAGGGTTGTCAACATTGGATTGGACTGGAGTGATTTACTGTCTGGAGAAAGTTCAGTCAGTTATCGCTCACGAAGCGTAATTGTGGTCTGTTGGCATCAGCCAATCGAAAATGGCGATCAGCTGCTATGTCGAATTTATTTGTAAGGGGCTGTGATTAAAACAGGTTGTTTAAGCAACTGTCAGATTTAAACAACCGAGTTGCTTAAGACAGGATCGCGCAACGCAACAATGAACAAGTCAATCAGAACGCGAAACGCTTATCACCATGCGGCAATCATAAACATTTGTTTCTCCATAAGAAAGCGTGCCATCCTAATAAATTAAGATTGTTTAGTGTCGCTCAGAACAATGTTCTGGTTCTCTCAATTTGGTGACTCATCCTATGGCAAGAGGTATCATAAATTTCGAATGCAAGTTGAGGAACTCGTGTACCAACAAACCGTCTACATAGAGAACAGGAAGGTAGATACTTTAGCTCTAGGAATGCTCTCAAAGGACTGGCTGGCAAAAACTACTGATTGTGTTGAAGTTTACTGCTTGCCATTTATATCTTTTCGCAATCACAGCAGAAATGTTTCACTGTCCGCAGATGTGCTGGGATAGTGTTTACCATGGGATTCACAGTAGCATTAGTCAAGTTATCAAGCGCCGTTGCAACATTTATCGAGGAGAGTAGTGGATTTATTAGTGACGGTACCTGTTTTGTTTGTTTCAGTGTCAAACTACGAAAATGACACTTCTTTCCACAGCATTTGTGGACCGATTTGGTTGTTGGACTATAAAAAACTCGATGGTGTCTTGTTACCGCAACAACAACACCCACTCTTTCTGGCAGCAGCTATTCTGTTTGCGGTGGCGAATGAACCGCACCATAGAGCCGCGTAGACTTCTCAGAAAATGCTGTAAAACTCGAAGAACCAGCATGGTATTTTTGTGGTTGTTCAACGGTTGGTTCTAAGGTTCTCTGAAAGTTGCTGGCATGTTGTTACACTACGAACGGTTGATAAAGGCATCTCCGATCCTTTTCAGCAAAGATAGTTCGGAAGTCGCAATCTTTCGCTAATGGCTTCAGTTTTTGAAGGTATTCGCTGAGTGACTCACCGGTCTGTTGTTTCTCCGTTGCACGGAGATAACGATAGAAGATTTTGTTTCCCGTTTTTTTATGGATTGCCTCGCTGGTCGATACAGCTGGTTGAACGTTAGGAAGCCCGAAAACATACGTGTACACTGTTGGAAATATATAGTTAGACTACTCAGAATTCATTAGGTTCGAGTGAATCTATAATAGCAGGGAAGTGTGTAAACGTTAAATATCAATGGAACCATTGTTTTCAAGCTATTTGGGATATCACATTGGTGTGAAATCGATCTGGTCGTAAAAATCGGTTTATCTTGGTCAGGTTATAAGATGAATAAATTGTAATATGGTTGAGCAAACACTGCGGAGATTGAGAAGGTACGAAACAAAAGTTTTATTCCTCTTACAGTTGGACAGACAGCTGGAAATAGAAGAGGGAATAATCATTACGGATCACAAAACAGAATAATAATGCAGCAACAGTAGCAATAAACTTGCATCAATTCGGTTCACCGCACTCATTTCGTTCTCCTGAAGTTTATGTTGCCTTATCAGACGTTAGAATTCTCATGTCGCCATGCCATTCTTGTATCAGGAGGCGTTTTGACATCAGGCGTCTGTTTGTCACTCATGGCTGTGTCATTCTGGTTCAGTGTATTTATTGTATGGTTACACAGGTTAGCTGTTCATTTGACCGTCCATGACTTGATTACACTGTGAGTGAGTTGTTCATAGGCTAAGATTTTGCGAGGACGTTTTGATTGTCCGTGAACTAAGTAAAAAAGGAGGTAGCGAGGGCTACGAAAAAATATTCCGTAGATGGTCTATTACACTTCCAATACAGTTATCTGTTTCCAAGAGGTGGCCTTCCTACAGACTTCTTTTTAGTATGACTCAAGGGGGTTTCATGAATTAATCCCGTGCCTTCTCACCCCCTATCTCTCATCTAGGGCTCTTCATGATTTTGTGGCTGTTGAATGCCCAAATTACTGTCGGTGATTACGGTCCATGAGGTGCACAAATATGCGTGACGTCAGTGCGGTGGATTAGTTTGTTTTCGTGCGCCTACTTGGTTTCAACTACCTTACTTAAATGCTTCCCTATTTGTGTACTAGGCCCTCTTTGCTTGCGGTCTGTCAAAATGGGTCTGATGACTGTGTATTATCGAAATATCAGACTTAGCTGCATTTCTGGGTTGAATGGGCCAAGGTTTGTTCACCTGGTTGCACCATACTAATAATTCTGCCATGTCAGACAAAACCGGCCAACTCCTGCTATTTCACTCGGCACGTCGTCAATCATCAGACTTCTAGCTTGCCAGTTTGAATACTAACTGCCCCTAACGTCGTTTTCATTATCTGGGATCTTTCCATGTGTGATTCCGCGTATCACATGGCACCAAGCGTTGACGTTCCAGCTTGCTAATACCATCTGTTTTGTTACAGCTTGACATACCTCATGTAGACAGTACTGGTTATCAGTCAGGCGGTCACAGATTCAAGCGACGGCTATGTGGATTGTTCCTGCTGTCTAAGGGTAGGTAACGTGACAGTACCATTCAACCTACACATGAACTTATTCGTGAGGCAATAACGTCAAATGTCCTATGAGACCAGTGATTCTGAGCTCATTGCTTTACCTATGTTATCCTCAGAATCTCCATTGACTGCAAAAGTTATGCAGTTAATGCGGGATGCTCTTCTATTATACACTTGTGTACTGAGATACACAAATAAAAAGGTAACTCAGTATAATCGAAATAAATTCCTACGGTTGAAATAAATAGCAGAACGAAGAGGAAAATGTGGAGAATGTAGTGTATGGACTTCACAAAAGTTTGTTCTCACATCAATGTTTTCAACAATGTGCAACGACAAACAGCTAGTGAGGTGCCGTATGATGAGTATGAGGGCTCTTTTTTCATATTTCGCACATCATCGCCACCATCACAAAGGTCTTGAGCCTTACCCAGTAGGCACTGTAGTTCAGGCCACCGCTCTTCTCAACAATGACGTCCGTCACAACCAGAATGGACTTTGATGCGATGTGACGGCTTGCGCATCTCGGTGATCTAGTGAGTTAAGCTCGGTGGTGTCACGATCACACCGACAGGATTACTCATACCAAGCAGGCCAATAGCTAGAGATCTGATGAACCACACTCCCCTGGGCCTCCAGGTCGAGGGTTGGAAGAAGGTTGGCATCTGTGTCCTGAAAAAATACTGGTTTTGGTGTACTGCCACTCACCCGGCGCTCTACGGTACAGGCTTCTGAGCCAAAGTTTTTGATTGAGAACCCTGCGGGTTCTCACGTTTGTGTCTGGACGTCCTGACAGTACCTCAGTCAATATACAACCAACGAACAACAGTGGTGTGGAATATCCTGGAAGAAAACCTCACTGGAAAGACTAAAAATAATAACAAAAGAAGACTTAGCGAAAGAACTGGAAATGGGTATGAAAGCAGGCACACCATTGACTGCGGTACACTGCCATCTTGGATAGCGCTTGTAATCAGTGATTTGAGTGATCACAAAGACCACAGCCATGCAAGCGACAAACACCCACTGTGCCCAGTGGAAAAGTCAGGGTCTTCGTACTTCGTGACCACGTTGTTGATTGAACACCGCGCAGTTTCAGCCAACTTTCGGTGGTCTCACTATATAACTCCCGGTACTACGGTGAACAATCAGCTAGATTTCAGCATACGTGACCCAACCATCGCAGGTTGTTCGACGTGAATACTCGATCAGCCGGTCACCTATCCCGAGTGTTCCGGAATACGTGCCGGCGAACGGCCGTACTGCTCACGCGATCAGTCAGTCCACTTGATGTGGGTCAACTAGTGAGAACAGGGATGACCAAACACAGTTGGTCTGTTGACATCTTCGTTGTGAACAGCTCACGTTTCTGGACCACAGTACACAATGGAACGCACCCATGCAACAACACCAACAAACGGACGTTTTTTCGACTCCACATAACGCAGATTGGCAGAGGTAACTCGTGTCTTCGCTGTCCTCGTTAGTATTTCATCTGTAATATTACAGGCTGAAGAGATAGTGCTTCCAACTATGTGAAAGTGTCCACAGTCACAATCGGACTGTCTGCAGTAAAGATAAGAGTGGGAATACCTCGGTTTTGTAGCAGCACTTCGCACATTGAAGGTGCCAAGCGCATTTCATACAAACCAGTCCTGTCATTCACTTTGTTCAGCATGACCCGTATGTCTTCGGCAGAGGGGTCAAGTCAGACAGTGCCATCCACATATTCCATGTCATCCAATCTAGCGCCAGAAAGAAGTTTAGCGTAAAGTTCACTGGATTCCTCAAGTTCACCTTTCAGAATCCTGTCCATGACAAAATTGACCAAAAAAGGGGAGATCAAACACCCCTGATGAACGCCACTGGAAGTTCGGAACGACCAAGACAGATTTCCATAGACCTCTACCTTGCTTGCAGAGTGGTCATACAGATTCACGTGTTTCTCTGGAACTCCGTTGTGAAGAAGGCAGTTTCAGGGGGACGTTATGAGTAACCGAATAGAAAGCAGCCTTCAGGTCTCAAATGACTATGAGCCTCGCTTGCTTTTAAGAGTGTCGACACCTCACGATCCATAATAAGGTAAAAGTGTAATCAGTACACGCACTACCGCACCGGAATCCTACCTGTTCTTCACCTGTCTGACAGTTTGAGTTTAGTGAGCCGGCGTAAAATAAGGCCAGTGAATAGTTTGGATACAACAGACATTAGACTGTTGCCTGTGTCGTTGTCACACAGACATCGGGCCTCCCTTTTGAAAACCAGAATTATTGTTGATGGCACCAGTCTCTAGGCAACTCCGCAATTTCCCAAACAGTCTGAAGGGGTTTTGTCACTTCTCACATCAATCTCTCCCTACCATCTTTGAGAACAAAAGGAGAGAAGTGATCTGGTCCAGCAACCTTGTTATACACAATACCTTAAGCACCATAGTCACTTCTGCTTGCAACGGAGGGACGTCTAGAGCGGGCTACCTGACCATTCAGGTCCCGTATTCTACACGGTCTGGTTGAGGCCAGTTGAACCGAATGGAGAACAGCCTTTATATTTCAAATTACCACGGCCGTCGGCTGCCACTGTCGCTGGTGAATCCGGAATGTCCGTCATAATTGCACACTCTACTTTTTTGCTTGTTGAGTGGTTCTTGTTTCACTGAGAACGCGGCAGGAAATCAGCAATATTTACGCCAATGTAGCTGATTACCTACTTTCTTCCGGGATTTGGGCAGGTCGTCGTTCCATCCACCTAACAGCAACTGTAGTCCGTGGCTTACCGGTATCCACTTTTTGACTTGCTGTCTTGTAGTTTACTATTTTCGGTTATGTTTCCCTCAAAAATTCAAACGATTATTATGGTTACTGCTCAAGCTTTGACTTCTTGGCTCTCGTGTACCATGTGATGGTGATCGTGGATATTGCACACTATGATTTAGTTATATCCTTGCTGACTTTGGGCCATGTATACACCATGTATTCGCTGTTTGTTAACAGTTTTTGGCGGCTTTACTTTAAAATCTTGAACCACGTTTTATATAGTTCACTCTGTAAAATTAACATTGTATGCTCTCTAGTAAGTAGTTGCTCACTTTCCGCTCCCGTTTGCGACTGCTGTTTTTTGGTTTCGCCTACCAACAGATATGGTTGGTCTGCAGTGTTATATCCTGGTGAGGTATGCACAGAATGTATTGAACTTGCTGACAAAGTATTACTCTAATTTGCAAGCTTCTTGATGGTTTTCTTGGTCGATACACACTTGCGTCAAGGGTCTAATCACACCTAGAACAACACAGCGACATTCTTGCGGTTACCGCTATAGTATTGATTTATTTTTTAAGGTCTTCGCCTTATTTCGTTTATACCACAATATTTATCACCGGCTGAATCTAGACGAACAAAAGCAGTTGATAAATTTAGAAACTAAACGTGTTGCAACTCTACAGTCGTTTCATGTTACTCGCTGGCTATATGGTAGCCTAACTGAAGATTTGTACCAAGCAGGTAGACATTGCTGGCTGATCACATGCCGGGCAATAAGCTGATCAAACTAACTAGTGCTTAAATTGTTGGCCTTCCATTGCTATTCATGTACACGACTCGTCCCAGATTACCAGGTCCTTGCGACTGTAGCCACAAGCGCTTCGAATTGAAGTGTTGCAATTTCTCTTGGAAGTAATGGCTAATTGTTGGCTCTTGACACGATACTTGCCGATTTTGAAGCTCTTTCTGATGAATATAAACATCGTTGAAACCGACTACTTTGGAGTGTTGCCTTGGATTTGCTTATTACGAAGTACTTAAATCGACCAGTGGTGGTTGCGAACAAGCTCATCTCTCGCGTCGGTCGACCTGCCCCAAAACGCGTTAACTTGTGCTGTAATGTCCGTTTTCGTTGACCTCTCGAAGAGCACCCCAGAAGTTAGATGTAAACAAGCTGCATGATCCAGCCATATTGGTCAGCTTTCTACCTGCTTCTCAGTAGACTAGTATGTACCCTACCGAATTGTCTTGATGTGCATCTGACGCGTTTACAGGGCGCTTCCTACTCGGTTAGTTTCAATTGTGAATTGACCTTATAGACCTTTGGGTTTCTACATATTCTCTACAAATCCCTTGCGCATTTTGGTTAATACGAGCAGACGGTGAATATTTCGTGCGTGCGCTCTCTCTCTCTCTAAAACGACTTTTCAAGCCTACGAAAGGATAGCCTAATGAGGCGATCAGGACGTTAAACTGAAATGGAATTAGTTACATACGAAAATTCCCGTGGACTGTTCCATTTTACCTGTCACCGTGAGCTTATATAGAGAACCGCTGAACAGAGTACATTCACGATCTGGCCGGCGTTTAGCCCCTAACATTTTGTTTCGTGGGCCCGGTCGTGTTCCATTATCTGTCTATTGGCCGTCCTACAAAAGAGAGATCGGGAAGTTGCGTGCCTCAAGCAGAGATGCGCTCATTGGAGAATTGTCCATCCTGCTCTTAAAGGTTTAATGTGCTTCTAAAGTCCCCTCGTTTTTAAGCAATCGATATTTACTTTCAGCTTTACAAGGGTTCAAAATGTGCGCACCGACGATCCCGGGTTCCTTGAAATCTCATCATCAACAACAAAGACACCAACACAATTGGTTCTCGCTTTTGCTTAGCTGCTGTACAACCACGGTAGAAAAAAGCAGCTGCCTTATGTATGCGGTCCTTAAGCCTCAGTGATATGCCTTTCTGCCTTTTTCGACGTTGGTTGTCACATTTTTCCCGAATAAACTCTAATTATAGTGTTTCATTCGTTTTTATGTAATTGTTTACCGTTGCTCTCCCATTCGAAACATGTATCCTATTTCAGTTGACCTCCTCCCTTGGCGTTGTTTTTTTTCTGATTCAAGCTACACATCTTTTGAGCGCTTTCATAAGCTACGCTTCCGGTGCCTATTATACCCAGAAACACGGGCATCACAAATCTGTTCTTCCGCCTACTCCTGGCAGCTACCCGTACGATACTGTTTCTATCACGGATAGCTCTTACGCAACTGCTGTTGCACCTTTGGTAAGCTGCACGTTCTTAATCGTGGAGTGTTCGCCAATGTTTTTGGCTTAGTTCATATGAATTACGGTAACCCATTTGTTGCTGTCCTATGGAAAATTACGTCATTTTGGCAGAATAATTAGCAAGCGAATTGTGCGTTACTCTGTCTCTGCGGTGAGCTGTGAAACGTGAATGGCTGTCACTCTCGACTCACTGCAAAAGTACCTATGCGCGCTTGTTTTATCAGTGTCGATTGCTTTGCTGAATGGTAGTGATTCTTCGAGTTGTTGATTTTCACACCAGCTTACATGTCTCTTACGGCATATCCTGACTGGACAATGTATCTAGAACATCCCACACAACTAGATAAAAAGGAATGCTGTACTCAATGCATTTTCTCCAGAAGACGGCATTGTCCCCTTTTTCATTCTTATTTACAGACAGGTAGACAACCTTTGGTGAGGATTACTTCACTGAACCTTCGTTGCTTGCTTTTACTAGGCTCCGCTCCTTATATACTGCTACATCTCTGAAAGTTCCTATCTAGACACAAACATATCTACAATTCCGCAGACCTGAAGTTCGTTTAATCCTTGTGATCCTGAAGAGGCTATACAGGATTGTGCTCATCCGGTGGAACAGGCCAAAATAAAATCATTCTTGACTGTCATTTCTGAACGTCCGTACAAATTTACATCGCAGGGAGATTATACTGTATTGTAATACCCGAACGAGGTTGAAAGTAACTACGTTCCTCACGGGTCTGTGTCACCTGAACTTTTTGACAGTTGAATCAGAAAAGATCAACCCCATTTGTATTCGATGAATGGAGACCTCGTTTATTGGGCTGAACCGTTTTCATTCTGTGCCTTGAGGATAAATGTTCGTCTAGGCACCGTGCGCCTCAACCTCTGACAACTTCTGTGTTCCAACACAAAAGCCACACAAACTTGGTTAATATATTCTCCCCAGTGTATGAAGGAACACAGGTTCGTATTTTGGGATCAGCTATGAGGCAAAGCATCTCCCGTGCTTATGGTTTTCTGCGCGCATCTACCGCCAGCATTCGGATTGTTATCTCTGGCTCATAATGCCCTAAATTTATTTGTCCAGCAATTCTGGATTCGGCTGCTCTGGCCATCATCTTAGCCGCTTTTTACACTTCAGTAGGCCACCGGTCAGCATGCCTATGAAGTTCGGTTGAGTGGTGGTAACTGCATGCATTGTTGGAGTTCACTGAGCGTCTCGTAAGCAATTCATATCGTGAAGCGAGCGTGCGCACGTAAAACGACGGCAAGGTTAGAGCATTGAAATGTGCCCTCATGCCTTACCCGCAATACAATGCGCTGACACGATGTTGTACGTGTGCTCATTAACCACATTTGTGTTTGTGAGTAAAACTGATTAGCTTTGGGCTAGTGCAACGGTAACGGTACCGTGCATCAAAACTGCGAATGCGGATTCGAACCCGGTCCATCTTGAATGCGTCTGTCAAACTGTGACAAAATTGACTGCACTTATCTAATGCATAGCTCCTAAAATCACTGGGCATCCGTTGTGATGGGGTTTGAATCCTAGTCCCCCGATTATATTCAGTCTATGTTTTATTTTGTCTGTTGCGTAGCAGCAGACGTCTGGTGGTACAGATCCCGGAAACATCAATTATGTGGCTAAAGTTCCAACGTTGAACCTACTGAGCTTAAATGTGCTGATCTTCATGCCTGATACACTAGCAGGAGCCGAACGCTATCGCGTTATCACATAATTTAATCGTAATGTGCGCTATCTGAAAACAGTATGTTCACGGCTTTCTCCGACTGGGTTTTAATTCTTGTCTTGCTATCTTTCTCGATACCAATCCGTAAAATGTACGCTAAATCTGGACACTGAGGCTTCGCAACGGGGTTGAATTAGGTATTCAGTAGCGCGAAACTTGAGGTATCTACCGATTGTAAACAATTTGTTCATGTCGGTACATGCTATGTGATGTGTAGCCGTTATTTTCTAATGTTTTCACGCACATTTCATAATTGGGCGCTTGTTAACTGGTTAATCCGAACCAAATCTTTTTGTCTATCACAGACCCAACATTTTTATTCACATTCCCACCCTTCCCAGATCATGTTTAGTCCGGCCGATCGACCAGCAAATCATAACAGAACCTTCCGCTCGCTATTAGATCTGCTCGAATTATTTCCGCCATACCCACCGGTCTGCTACGCCATTTACTTGCATGTATTACGCACCAACCATACAGCGCGACAGTTCTACGAACACCGTGGTTTCCATATGGTGCGTGTCCAACGGGGTTGCTACACTATAGCCGGTATGCCCGCGGATGGATGTACCTACGTACTTCATGTGAATGGCGGTTTCACCGATGAGCTTACTTCGGAAACAGCGGTGGCTACCATCGTAGCTGAACCGTTTCGATTGTATCCTTCTTCGTACTTGACCAGTGTTAGTCTTCCTCCACCATCTGCTACCTGTAGGTCGTTTTTGTCACGTGCGTATCTTATGGCGAAGCATCAGTTTGACCGCTGCTTTCGTGCATTAAGAACCATTATGGTGATCCCACAAGCGCCTTGGACAAAATCACAGGATTACTACTCTTTAGACGCTACTTTTAATCGACATCATTTTCATTGATTAATATTTTTAACCGGTTTGATATCGGCTAACTCATGTCTCATTGGGTAACCAGACGATGCTCACCAACTGCTTTTTGCGGCCAGCGTCGTATATAGAAAACTAACTTTATTGTGTGATAGTGAATGGTTTTCGATCCCTCTGTTTGTCTTTCCTTCCCTGAAAATTGCATTATTTGTCTGTCTTCAATCTCTTGGCTTCCTTGTGGTATTTTGGAACCTGATTTTTTCTCCGTTGATTACTTTTTTTTTATATAAAAATTTTATTCTGCGGATGTTGTTATTAACACAGTATTACGTGAAAAGTTCAATGGTTGACTGCATGGGTTTAAAACAAACCCTTTAGACGAGTGCCCATTGCTTAGTAGTAAAAAAGTTCCAGCGGGTTTAGCTTGACGAGCATAGTTTTGCGCACCCATCCGTTCCGTTGTCAGTGACGTAGGTGTATCTGAAGCGTCGCCTCCGTTTTAATTTCAGGGTACGCAATAAGACCGTCCCTGTCTAGTCATCGGGCCATTTCTATTCATGTCTAGAATCAGGTGAACTGACGGCAGTGACGTGCTCAATCCCTTGGTAGTTACAAATGATTTTGCTTCCGGTCGTGTTGACTAGATCGTTTGCTGTTAGTTAGCTTATTAGCCGCTTGTCATGAAAGTGTATTTTAGTCAGCATTACTCCATGTTTCATCCATATCTGTTCGGATGCATCCATCTGTCTCGTTCAGTTGCATCCAGCCGAACGGGAAAGCAAGACTACGTGCGGTCGCTTGCTCGGCCGGGTAGGGTTCGACATTTATTGTAAGCACATTAAGTTTCCCCCGTACACGTTCAATCATGCCAAACCTCGATGCCTGTTTGACCTTGCACACCGAACCGTGCAGGTGGTGTGTGCAGTCGTCCATAAGTAATTCCCTGCAAAAACTCTCAACCCTCAAGTAATTCCGCGGAGGAGAATGGATAGTATTTTGCCATACTGTCCAAAGATAATATTATGTACCGATGCAAACAAACCAAGAATATGTCTATTCACTGGTAGTTTATATGCTCCCCAAAAGGTCGAAGTTGATGATAGGCAATTTAATCCATCTGAAAGTCACATGTGACCTATTAAACTTAATGATATCTTTGTATAGGTTTGGAGAATTTTGCTCTCGTGAAAAAACTTCAGTCAGTCCTTGTGTACATTTTTTCTCTCGAGTAGGATAAGTCTAACCGCCCTTGCGTTTCGTAATCGTGGCGTAGCATGTCTAATTCGCCTACTAAAAGATTGTTTTATCGTTTGCTTTGTTAAACAATCGTAGAACTGGCCAGTATCGACCACGTTCCAGGTTGTGCTTCGCGTTAAACTCATTCCGTATCCATTTCCAGCACTTTAAACTTATCGCCTTTCATGATGACCATGGGAAACCACCTATAAATTGTCATACATCGATTGATGTATTTACCACTCCTGCTCAGTTTAAACCTATTTGAAGACTGTTTGCTTATAAACCTCCTTAATCCAAACACTATTTCTTGCTCAATCCAGCAGTGGCTCATGCATGACCACAGCCAGCCAGATTTTGAGTCAAGCCACCTTTTGGGTCTTCCAGATGCTGGTTTGGCTGATTCAGACCGTTTTGTACAAGCTGTCTATTTCATTGGCACATGCTGAATCATTGCCGCCATCATCACCCCCGTCGCCAGGCTGACCCGTGCTCATTGACATCCGAGCTGGTACTTTCTCAACAAAACGCCATGTGATATACACTTCCAAGCCGATCAGTGATCTTTGTGTGATCATTCTGTCTCGATTTTGTTCCAGTGTTTTTTTCACCCGACCTTTCTTCCCGTTCTTCCTCTACCTCTCTTTTGTTTACTCACATTTTCGATCGGGACTTTTCTCAGTATTACTCCCTGTTCATCTATTTTAAATGAGAGTATTGTTAAAGTCTGATTGAATGTACATTGCAATAAATACCTACTTATTAGTGAAAGTCCTTTTGTTCAACCGATATTTGCTGATTTGTGACCCTCTTCTAAGTGTACAATGTGTGACTTATTTCGTACTGTAATTATTTCGGGTACTCTCAACCTTGTGTACACACCAGAAGGTTGCGATCATTCATTGGCTGTCCCCTCTGTTTGCTGATTTCGAGGGATTAAATACCTGATCGGAAGTATCGTTTTTAGATTAGGCTATGCGTCTCGATGTGATGAAATCTCGTTTACTGTGATCGACCGTGGGCGTAAAACGAAGTGTTACGGATACGCACGTTGCAACAATCAGCAGACCATGCTGACGTTGCCAGTTTTACGGCATTGTGTAAATACTACTACGTGACCTGTGAGCTTGCAGTTAACGTGGCAGTTACCTACATATACTGTTTTGCTCGCTGCTCTAAAACCAGACCTTACTTGAAGGCCTGCACTGTTTTTTTTGTTTCTACATTTTTTTTTTTGAAAATCTGAAAATGACTGTACCTCCCAGTGCAATTCCAGAGGTTAAACCTATCATTCGACACAGATTGTAATTAGTGGTAATATTTATCCGTGGCATTCCACATCTGACATTAGGTTGCTTCAGACCAAGTGAATTGGCTGTCTGTTTGAGACTGTTTATTGCAGACCAGACGTGAATCAATACAGAACTTAGGTGACAGAAGTTAAGACCGCTTTCCACTGTTCGGCGTTAATGAAATTAGGGTTTGTAAAGTTGGATTTAGAATTGGAATTGATACGGTCATTGGCCTGTAAATACGAAGTGTTCAATCGTGGTCGAAATTAAGTTATTCTGCCTTTCAGTTTCCGTGCAAGTTGTTCAACATATTTCCTTGACCAATTCATGCACATTATTTCGTTACCTAGGTGGGGGTACCCTCGGAAGGTCTTCAGATACGGCTGCGAGCAGTTCCAGAGATAGAACGAGAGGTTCCACGGGAATAGCTTTTCCTCTCAAGAAAAAGGGCGTCGGAAGTCAGGGTTTTGGATTGAATAGGCACCGGTTGTTTCAAGAGGGGGAACGGCACTGCGCTTACCCTAGTACAGTTGAAAGAACTCATGGTTTAGTAATGGTAATTCCTACGAATGCTATCAATTTTGGGCTTTGATCTCTTGAAACCACGGGGAATGGTGCAACAGAGTCAATTAAATGACCAATGTTTACCCGTTGTTCCACACTTGAAGACGCCAAGACCCTGTTCGGACGATGCTTCCCTGGTGTTCCTGACGTCATTACAGGTTACACTCCGTCGTCTGTCCCAAATTTCGTCCCGCATGCTGCTGTCGCGTGTTGTTTGTTATAAACGTGCTCTAGTGGTTGTGTAGCAGCCCAAGTGTTGACCATCTACTGAGAATGCAAAAGGACGACAGATTAGTGGCTTATGTGCCCAATCGAGCGGCATAAGTTGCGGTTTGATTATGATTGGATCCTGGGTCATTTTGCTTGATCAGATCGGTACAATTATATTTGTTGATTGAAATTGAGATTATATTGAAAAACTGAAGGATATGAAGCAAAACACTGTTGGTCCTTACGCTCGGGTACAAGCAAAGAAAGAGGTTAAAACACTCCAATGACTAGTTATCGATGGTAGTGATAAGCAGTTTGGCGTTCTACGTACAGTTATGTCGCAAAGGTCCTGGATGAGGTACGGCTCTGAGTGGAGACCAGCGATGTGACGTTTGGTCATAGTCAGTGCGTGGCTTATCCGAACCTCACTTGAAAACAAAGAATGGGATTGCGTTATCAACTGACAGTCGATTCCCCAGTCCGCAGCGTTCGTTGTCCGACAGGCTTGGGGTGGTTGTCCGAAATCTGAAAGCCCTGGCTGGTCTAGTAGGCAAGGCGTGCAAATACTGTGCTTTCAAGTGCTTGGTCACTCCGTCCCTGAGCTGTCGTCAACAGTCACATGGTTCGCCTCCACTCAGACAAATTTCATCCCAGTGATCTGACTGCGTGCGGATCTCCAAACTAATCATCCGCATCATCGACCACTTATTATTTGGTTGTTCTGAACCGTTCGTTGATTTAGAACTTTTTATTCAGTTATATGAACCAATACATGCTTGTGTACTCGTGCGCTTGCTGTTGTGGAACAGAATGTGTAGGTTACAGAATGTAGTGTTCGCCCAAAAGGGTCAAAGATGATCATACATCGTCGTTCCGGGCTAGTTCGTTGAAATCCGTTAACAGCGCAGTCAGAGCACATCTCACTGAGTCAACTCCATTCAAACCTTCCATGTGATCTACAGCGTTCCGATCAAACACGTCAGATTTAACACACCAGATATTCGCCACCGTTCAATCGATCGCCATTTCATTTCGCAGTCCCTGTAATTGTTGTGGCCAGAGATCCCACCACTGATGTGTGTTCCTGCTCAAACTCGGATCCATAATTCTGTGAAGTAATGATGGATGAAACACCAAACCATTCGTCATTAGGATTGATAATTTGCCGTTTAAGTGGATCAGCTGTACTTCACATAACCTTATTTCATTCATTCGAATCTCTTTCCCTTGTTCGCGTACTCTTTTAACTTCATTGAACCCACACAATTTTATTGGTCCGATAATGAATGACCAAAACCAGTTACTCGTCACGATTCTGTTCTATGGTCTAACAGGAATTTTCCTGAAAGTTTCGCAAGTATTGTGTTTCACCTCTTAGTTGACTCAAAATTGGTTCAATTTCGTTGAACATGTATGGTTAAACTTCCCCACAAAATTTATTCTCGAGTAGTAACGCCAAACTGACCGGCATGTTTACCTAAACTTTCAACCCTGGTTCGACCATTTCCTCCCATCATTTCCTCTAACTCCAACTGCGAGCATTAGAACAATTAACTAGGAAGTTTTATGTGGCGTTTGCAATTCGACTGAATGTTCTTATTCATTAGCCACGATTAATATTGGCTGAAACGACGGTCATTGACCGTATCTGATTTGGAACCGATTGCACCGAAAACCTACTCCGGACTAATGTTCTTAATATGATCTTTTGTACATGTTTAAAACCGAAACACTTGAGACCGTGTCGGACCGGTGTTATAGGAGTGCAGCTCAACGAAACATTACATTGTTGAGTAATCGAGGATTCGTTTGATTTCAAGTTTGACATGAACCACATTTGATCGTAGACCTCGCATTCGGAGAAACTTTCTAGTCAGTCAGTAGACTCGTTAAAACCCGTCAGTGGTTGCCACCGTCGGGACTAGGACTCCGGCTGTACCTTCATGAAGCAACCATGTTGATCACTGCGTCATTGACTTCACATTAGGTACGACCCAATTGTACCTAAACGCTCAGACACGTTCGTTTTTGGAAATTCTTTCTGAATGCAAAGGCTGCTATGTGACTGTTAATCAGTAATCTGAAATATTGCCTAATTGGTTTAATGAAATCGGATATGTCCACTTGCCTCGGAAGATGTTCACAACAAATGGCCGATTCATATCACTTGATACAACAAATTATTTTCAGATGAGCGTCAACATCAAAATTACCTCCATGTGGTGTCTGGTTGCATACAATGGAACCGATTACTTTTGTGCCTACCAGTTAGCCGATCAGCAAGTGATATTTTGACCGTGAATGGGCGTTCAAGATGGCGTAACAATTGCGACACCACAGAAAGTGCATTTTTTAGAGACAGTGTGAACATGTATCCAAACAGCAAGTGCCGAGGCGGAATTAACCAAAACCTTAAGCTGTCACATGATCGAGAGAGAGTCATTCTATTGCCAGTTTAGTGTTCAGCTAACCAATAAGGTAGCCAAATGCGGGTGAAGAATTGATTAAGATGAGACAATCAATGTAGAAGGTTCAGCGCTCACGCACTTGACTCAAACGGTGACAATTAGTCTCCAATATGTCACGTACGAGTGGCCACTCAGACATCAGTGAAGGATCAACAAGCCGAGGGGTGTTAACCATATATACAAGGGAACAAAAGGGATTAGCACAGGGGTAACCCATTTTCATATGCGTCAGTGTGATCTGCGTACACTCCATACATAACAAAAACAAAATTGTGAAAATCTTTAGCTCACAGTACAAGTTATTTCGAGACGCACAGGATTGGAAGCGATTTTCATTAATTTGAATTAGCGAAAACAAGCTTAGCAGTGCATTGCAATAGTCGCAAAGCTTACCTACAGTTGAGTGTATTGGAATACAAAACGATGCAATGCACTGTCGTATGCCATATCAGTGGAAACAACTCTGACTATTTTCTGGCATTTAGGTGTAACAATTGCGAAAGAAAGTAGTGCACACTGGAATATGCTGTGTCAGCTGAAAATATGGAGAAATTGTGACAAAAGTTATCCTAAATTCTCAGCTGTTCGTTGCACAAAGCTAGCATTCCCAACGATGTTCTTTCGAAGGAGTGAATTCAATCTATGTGCAATTACATTTCAAACGTGATTTTTTATCGCACGTATATTCACAGCCCAGGATTTCACCGATACACAAACACGTGGAATATGTGCCAATCTACTGTATGCAGTGAAGTGATTCAGCCATGCGGAAAATAAGCCACAAGAAACCTATTTTCTCATATCTTGCTTAAACTAAATGGTAAAAGTGCCAGAATAGAAATACAGTGGCAGATCAATCACATACAAGACACTTCAGTAAATCGATGTAAAGGTTTTTATGTGGTATCATGTGTTACGTTGTTTATTACAGTTTTCAGTTCACTTCTTTTGTTTAAATCACAGCCTCTTTTACTTACAATGAACAGGCGTGGTGTCAACTTGTTAATCAGAGTCAGTTTTATCCGAAGAAGTAGAGAGAGGCCATTCCCACTGGAACGGAGGAGAATAGGGCGAGTGGTCCCTCAATATAATACATTATGTATTAGCCTGCTTCGTCGGCTGCCTGAGCTGGGTGTGCAATGAAAGTTATGGTAAAACTTGAAAGAATTGTACGCATACAATTGGAATTCATGTTGTCCAAGATGTCATCATTGAAGAATTCAATAAATCCATGGTCGGCGCTGAGGTTTAACTGTCACCAAACGATGAAGAGCAGGCCGCGGACATGAAGTGAAATGAGAGGGGAAAGACTGAATCTAACCACTGTAAACTACTGTGTTATCTCTTCGGTTATTATCTGAACTACGACAAAATAATGTGAGTCGTACCATCATGGAAGACCAACTTTCGTGCAAGTAAGCTTTAGAAATTCATCTCGTTCACCCTAGGATCGATCTTCGCAAATTCTTGAAATTGTTTTCTACTCATTTAGGATTGTTTCCGAGACATTCTTCTAAAGTTGATACGTTCCTGTTCTACTAACTAGTCAAGCTTTTAAAACTCCATATCACCTTACTATCAGGTACGAGATGAATTGTACGTAGCTGATACATACATGGCGTATAGACTACGTGTTACTTGATTGGTTTCACTTGAGTGCGTTAGAGTTTATTTATTTATTTACCTGTAGATAACCTAAGCATTAATTAAACTCAGTGACGCACCACAGAATGCGTATGTCAGCTGAAAATGAAGTAACAATGAAATCGCTTTACATAAAAAAGCAGACAACAGCGCGAGTCTCATTTCAGCAACTGTTCAACTCACAATCGGAGGTTATTTGTTGTAAAGAGCCAGTTTTCCACAACCCCTATCGTTACGTGCGATGTATTGTCCGGTACCCGCTATTGTGCCAAATGATTCTAAACCAACAGATGAATTAGGTGTCCTGACGCTGTTTTATTGCCATATTCATTCTGTTACTGTGTGCTTAAGTCAGAATACCACCGTCACCGACTTTCAATGGGCGTTTTCGTTTTTTTGTCGTTTCTCGACAATGGCGAAAACGGTGTGGGTCACAACCTTGAACGACGCTGACCTTTTTTAAGCGTACACAGAGTGTGTATTTTATCCGCGTAGCGAATGACCTTGGCAAGTATGTAAGAATGTCTTCTCTCCGTTCTGAATAAGGGGGGGGGGGTAGTTTGACCACATATGGTATGCTTCCCACATTCACTCAACTTGGTTATAATCAATGCAATTTGATGTACAGGAAAATGGTTGACGTTAATTCTGATCAGTGAGAGATATTGTCCGTTACATCAAGTTTGCCGTACAGTACAAAAGCTGTGGTCAAACGTTCTCAGGCGTTTTACACTAAATCGACTCCTCAACCGGCAGATATCCGGTAGCTAACATTGTCGAATTGTTTGCTTAGCTGTTGAGAGCGTCCAGGGGTTCGGTTGTTCACTGAGCTTTGTAACCGAACATCAGAATCATCAACCCGAGCTACGACCTTCACCACTTCTGTCACCAAACACAAGTGAGATCCGTTTATGGTACTAAGACTGTATGGTGACATTTCAGTCCTATAAATAAGTCCATTTTTTTTATGCTCACCAACTCCAATCCGGTGCTTGCGAATTTCTTTTCAAAAGAAACACAGTATGGAACACGGTGCAGCTGTTAGTTTCTTTCAGCTCTGCGTACTTATTGAGCGTCTATGTACTCGTATTGTAGGATGGTTTTCTTTGGTTTCTCGTTTGCGCCCCGTGCTGTTATCAGATAAACACGGTCGATCAACCACACATTAAAACTTTGTTCCTCACATCTATCAAAATTCAGAATGTTTAAAGACCGAATGTAACGAGGATCAGAGGTAACTGTTGCCACAACCAAGATGTTTTCCGTTTTCTGTGTAGATGATGTCCGACAACGTGATAATTCATTGCTAGTGAAATCCGCACGTGATTTCATCCTAACGGCCGTTTGTTTTATTCAGACACTATTTTGTGAAACTACCACTCAGTTTCTCGGTACATATTGCTGCTGCGTTTGATTTTAGTGCCTAGGTTTTTGGATAACTCAGCCAACGTGTTTACTGACGTTATTTCAGACAAACCAGAACTAGGCAACCAAACTTAATCAACAGCAATACTACTGTGGTACTGTACATAGTTTCTTCTTGCATACTTGGTTTTGTTGATCTACGACCGATTATCGACTGAACGTTCCATCCAAGTCTTTGGAATTTCCTGAAACGTCCTTTTTTCCGGACACAATCCCGTCGCAATCCAGAATGCTTGAGTATGAACACATTTAGTTATTTCCTTTGCGCTTTGTTCGTTTTCGATACCACACGACTGGATGTTAAAATCCGTTGACAGCGCTGTTCTACCAGACGGTTTTTATCTTAATTTTCTATAAAACCTTTCACAATTTACAGTTAGTTAAATTCTGGTTCTTCCAAGTGCATATTTAGTTTATTTGATGTTCATCTCATGCTTTTTGTTCTGGTCTTCTGATGAATCGGACCAGGTACAACAAACGATTCACACAACCGTCTTCCTAAACATCGACTTCTTTGAACAAACTGCAGAAAAGAAATATCATGTCACATAGAAACGTTGTACACACACATTATGAAGGGTTCCGTCGTTGTTTTATCAAATTATTTGTCAATTTAAATATCTCCTGTTAAGGCGCATGACGGAAGAGCTTACGATCTGCTGCATTCCAGACAACGCGTTCCAACAACAACGATGAGCGGAATAATGGACAGTGAGCAAGTGATCTTGATTGCCGGTTGCGCAAGTTGAAACTTGAGAGAGAAACAGGGTGAAAGACACGGCGTGTAGTTGAGAAAGCGCGTATCGTGGGAAATGGAAGATTGTCACACAAGACTTTGATTTCGATCAATAAACTTGTATAAGAGGATTGGACTGAGCGAACCTCTCGATGCATCATTGGCGGCGGTTCGCTAAGTGACAGCTATTCACATTCGGCTACTCGAGCAAACGGCGTTTCAGCGGAGTGCCACCTCGAAATGGCACGCAAGCATAGCGACGGACATTTTATCACGAACGCTTGAGTTAAGCAAGTCACTCAGGTGCATATTTCACTGAAACAAATCAGCTGCCAACTGGAGCCAACTAGTTTCTTTCGTTTCTTATCTGTGGAATGACCTCCAAAATCCAAAGGATGTCGATGTTGCTGCACACCACCAGACTTCATCGTTCACTGCCATTTCGGGGAACAGCAGCATTCCAACAGAATATCACAGGATAAATGTAACCTGCAAATTGACCACAGTGATGAGCCCTCGATTGGTGACTGTCCCGGCTGTAGTACAGAGCGAACCGAAGACGAACGGTTAAGAATAGTGCAATGAGTAAACAAGCAGTATGTTGTCGACACACGAAGTTGACGTGAGAGCAAGCGAATAATAAAACGAAACGATAATACAGTGCGACGATAGAGGTAGCGCGTGGCGTAAGCTGTACGTTCGACTGCGCAGGATACTTGTCAGTATCCCTACTCGTTCAAGTAAGCGTTTAAGTACATATAGAAATTTGAAATAAAAAGAGTGTAAATGACACTCATAACTCCAATATGGTCAGCAATAAATAAATAGAGTCACTATACGTCTGTATCAGTAGGCAATGATAACACGATTAGGTCTACAAGCACCTGGAGGTCATGACGAGTGAAGTGCGACGTCTGAGTGTTGGTCACTATCTCGAGCGTTATGGGATAACAATGGTTGGCTGCTATAACTTGACTCAGATATAAATGAACACACCGTAGCCACTCACAAAATGGGAGAACAGTATTTCGAACAAACAACTTAAACGGTCGAACACTTTTAATGACCTCAGCAGAATTGAGGCTCAGACGAAAACTAGAAATAGTACGGTACCACTCTGAATAAATTAGCGATGTTCTGCAGTTTTGACGGTTACTCGTCGATGACATGATGACGCTTGTTGTGCAAAGTTCAATAGTGACGTAGATTATTAAATCTTCCTCAGTTGACACTTGTCTTGGACAGTAACATTTGTAAAACCAGGAATCACCTGAACGGCCGATAACAAATTCGAAAGCGATTCACATATTGCTGTTAACCGCTGCGATCAGACACAAAACTCCAGCTGCCTCGAACTCGTAGAAGTTTTACACCGACAGATATCTTCATCAGAACTGACGGTATCTGGTCAGCAGAAAAACGTGCACGAACTGTCTGCAACTAATCATTCTGTCAAACAACATACATTTATTTTGGTCGTTTCGGATAATCCGGGTGTTTAATTCCGTCCCTTGTAAGAGAAGAATTTCTCTGATGAGTGATTTTGATTTCGCAAAGAATACAGATGGCGCAATATCTGCTTCATCGGAAAACGAATACACGTGTTATGCGCTTGTGCATTTCTGCAATCAGAAACACTCATCCGCGTATAACATTTTTCCGAGGGCGTCACGGTTGCTACGGACATCCGTGCTCATTCCTTTTTTATGACATTTCATACAATGCTGATCGCTAATGTTTCTTCTTGTTTTTTTCTGCGGATGCCTCGATGTCAAAGTTAATTTTCCTGCCTCGTTACGAAATAAAATTTGTGTCAGTTGAGCACAAGAATAAGAGATGCTGTCCGAACTTCAGCGCATGAGCACATGTCGCGTGTAAACTGAGTCGTAGTGGAGAGCCTACTAAATTATGATAGCAGATTTATCGCTGGATTATACCTAGTAGCAAAAGTTACACACAATACAAAAATGCAGTTGATATCGTGCTGATATTACTTCGTGAAACGGAACTGCCTGCAACTGTGCAGCCAAATCCTCATGTTAGTTCAAGTGAAATCGAGAAACAGTCAAAAGTTTCGAGGTCTCATGCAATATTCGCCGTGATGTTAGCAAGCAAGACCAATCAGCATACTTCTGTGCAAAGAATCTTTGTGAGTTGTGTTCACTATGGAAGAATCTAGCATACTCAATCGTCTCATTCTTATTACCGTTCGACGAACGAACACATATCGCTGCCTAAACACGTGTTTCCCATCAACATCTAGGCAAAAATGTCTACGAATTTCAATTCACTCGTGCGTTCAATAAACAGGCCAATATGAGTTTGTTCTGTAAATGCAGAAGCAAGCTGTCGGTTGTAATATTAGTGACAAGCTGAATGAACAGTTGCATGACTGACTGCCGGTGTCAATGATACTGATCCGTAGAGGAGATTGCTGATCAAATAATATATGACTTTCAATGAAGCCGGAAACATCTGCGAACAGAAGGACGACATGAATACCCTACTGCTAATTCGACCGTTATGCAAATTCAAAAAACCACTTCGCACACTCCTATTTTTGTATGACAGGCAGTTTCGTTGTGAGTAGTATACTGCTCACAAGTAGTGTATTACCCACAGACGACATTCAGGAACAAAAGGACGAGCCCCGAACACGACGGACAAGAAGAGACTATCGGAACAGTGTATACTTGCTGTGTGAGAACTTTCACCAAGGCGAATGACAACGTACCGTCACCCAGTGTATGTGAGTGCATTTCTGTCGTGCAAATGAGTGTACGCGTATGTGGTCTAGTTTTTGACGTGACCTGTACGGAAGTTTGCGCCATAAACCGACTTGCTGGCCAAGCGTCTTTTGCGCACACAACACTATCAGAAATCAACGAGTGAACAGGTTTCCACGGTCTTTTCAATATCTGTCATCGATCCAGGCCCAAAGAAAGTGAACAGCTGTTTTTCTTGCTGCGAGTTACGCATACGATTATCTTAACGATTCCGTAATGTTGGGCCATTTATTTGATAGATCTGGACATATTAAAGGGCTACGCGAAGGTCAGTAATGCCACCCTGGTCAGATTAGAGAGACAAATTCAGAGATATCTACTTTCGTTTACAAGTTCCACGGGTCAACAGCCTATTAGTATGTTTCATAGTTAATGCGGGCCGCGTGTATGATTCCAATGTGGACAGAGAGAATAGTGAACTCATTGTTACCAAACCACAACTCGATTGCATGTTCCTGACACTCCGCTGAGGTCTTTGACGATTGAAATACGCGCAGTTTTGATCTGCTCGACGAAACTGATACAATGCTGATTGGTAATGATAATGAGCTGATTTCAGTACGATTCCTGTTATCAGAGACGTCCAGCCCTTCCGAAATCAATGACTTTGAGATAACTCAGTTGCATTCCTCCAATATGTGCTAATTACAAGGGTGGTCCGAGTGGACGGTCTCAAACCCAGTTAGGTAACGTGGCTGCCCAGTGTTCACATAGTACTGGAGAAATCGAAGTAGGGTCAGCACGGCTGGAAGTACAAGGGGGCCCAGTTTTTTTGAAGCGCCGAGTAATACCTTATGGACTGAGAGGATGTGTGCACAATACTCTCAACAGGTTGAAAGAAGATGGTATAATCACACCGTTCATCTCATCCGTATAGGCCACGCCAATCGTTGTTTTATAAGAGAAGATGGTAAATCACCCATGATCTGTGGTGATTATACATTGACAGTGGATCCGAAACTGAAAAGCTGTCCAGCGACAACTGAGGAGTCAGGGGATTTCATGTGAGCTCTGCCTAGTGGCATGTTTTCTGAAATCGATCCAACAAACACATACTTATAGATTCCGTCCTAAGGCGTTCAATTCGAATAATGTGTTCTGAGGATTGTTTTGGTACCGTTTGGATTGCACCTCTCATCTGGGTTGTTGCAGGCTGCGATTGATGAGGTAATTACCGATTTACCAGCAGCATGCGCTTGTCAAGATGATGTAACCATACAAATAGACAGTGCAAAAGAGCACGATAAGAAATTATTTCCAACTGTGGAGCGATTCAGAGATAAGGAAATTGTTGTAGTCTTTCAATTGGTTGTTTCAAATACGAGAATTAAGTTTTCTTGACCTTATCATGTGACATACGATACAAGCCAAATCGTGAACAATACAAGGTTTTGCTTGATATCTCATTACCAAGGGATTAAAATGAGTTGTGATCAGCAATGAGATGTTTTCAGTGCTATCATCAGTCTATACCGAATGTCGTAGTGAAAGCAGATCCACTTTTTAAAGTTCGAATAGTAGACACACGGGCAACGAATTAAAAAGTTGAACGCCTTCTGAGGAAACTAATGCAAGTTGTAATCAAAAGACGCATGTTAAACCCATTTTCTGTATCTAAACTTACTACGCTCTGGACATCGGTACTGTTTTAAAAAGTAGATATATCTAGTCATTTGCTTACCACGATCATTGAATGAAAAAACAAGGATTTTGACAAACACAAAATGATGTGCTATCAGTATACGGGCTGTCGGAAGTTTGCGCAGATACATATTTGGTAGTAGCTTCAAAATGGTCACTGAACCTCAAGCTCTGTAGTATTTATGTAATCCGCACAAATCATCCACGAAGTCAACGGAGGCAATGATATAGCAGTGGAGTCTATTCGTAAGAGACTACGATTATGAAATAATTAAACGTCCTGGTAAACAGATTTTGCGGGCAGATTTTTTTATCATGATGTTCTAATTTTTCAGCCGTCTGGAGTTTTTTTCATGCCTTGCTAGCCGTTTCAATGAACAGAAAGAAAATGATTAAGACAACTAAAAGCTATCATAGCACAGTAATTTCCGTGATGACCAAGAGTTGGTTCTCAGTAACTAAGAAACACCAAGCATCACTCTTGAACCGAGACGAGTTATCAATACAACCTGATGGTGCGCTGTATCGGAGAGATCAATAAGTCATTTTATCATCTCCACGAAAGGTGGTATGGGACGACTTGCACAGAGATCACTTGGGCGTGGAGAAAACGAAATCACTGGCTCGACAGACGTGTTGGCGGCTGGAGATGAACTCAGTTATCAAGAGCGTTGCAACGAACTGCCGAACAGTTACGTACCGTTGAAACGTGTACATACAGACTATCATGGAACTCCCCTTGGTAAATATTGCATTCTGATGTTGATTGATTTGGCCAGAATTACTTATTGCAACCTTATCTTCTACGTCATTTACCATGCAAGCATTTCGTAAATGTTTCAGTCGAGAATGAATTCCGCAGTTCTCAGTGACGGACAACGGATCACAACTTTGTTCCACTGAAATACAATGCACATCCGAGCATGCACATACAAGAGAGAGTTGGATATATCTGATGATAATCTATATATAAATACTACGGGACCTTCAGGGAATGGATCTTTTGAATTCATTATTTTCGGTTCAGAGATGAGTAACCTACTTCTGGGTAGGAACTACCTTCTCTGTCCGCGAATGGACGGCAGACCATTTTTCAAAAACAAAATTATGAACAAAAACCCAATAAAAATCCCATTATTTTACTGAGGTAAATATTACAAGAGATTCAGGTCAAACAAATGAGAGTGACATTTGAATATGTTCACCACGCAAAATCTCACTATCAGGCTACAGGGTGGATAAGATCATCAGACAACCGAGTATGCTGCACGCTTTATGTGCACGTTTAATGCTAGAGGGTTAACCGACAAGGTCTGTTGAACATCAGAGGTATTACTTGTTGGAAAGACAAACCGAATAATGTCAGTTATCCGGCCGATGCCTACGATATTTCATTTTGGGGCTGTAGATTGCCGAACGCTAATCTGGACGCTCAAAAGCTATGCAGTTTCAACTGGTTAACCCAATGAAGGTTGATGAAATTGCGGCCCAGGCGCATACCAAATATGACAGTTGGATATGCTGATGAATAGTAGAGGATTTATTATACATATTGAACATCACTCGTAGTTGTCCACAGATGATGTATTCCCACAGAATTTTTAGTTTTCCCCTTCTGAAAAGAACCAGTAGACTCGACTGTTACTCCTGTTAGAGCTTACTTATGGTGTACTTCAACATTAGTTTATCATCTTCTGGATAAGAAACGGCGATGTTTTAAAGCGATTAGAAGGTTCATTCAGTTAACGTTAGGCTGATTATGCAATTTGTGGAGCATTTTTTAAATTTGGTCTTTTGAATACGGTAGTGAAATAAACACTCAAATAGACACTGTCATCCTGGTAACATTTTCAAGCCAAGTGATACTGCAGTGAATGAAACTGAGTTCGATTATCCAAAGTTAGCTTTAGTCATTTTTGAGCATCTTCATTTGTCCTATCTAGACAAAGTGTTAACCGTTAAGTTTTAAATACCGTTCATTTTTGAATCGTTTTTATAGGGTACATTCTTACTATGAAGTGAAGTCTCTTGCCGGGAGATGAATTGCGAGAAAAACAGAGATCGGCCCTCCTTTTCGATTCAGATTGTATACAGTAGTCATATCGTTATCGTCCTGTCATTTCACCAACGATGGTTAACGGCGACCGTTATCACAATTGCGTTATTCTATTCCTCTTATAGACCTTCTAAACATTCCCGACCAAAAGTGGTGTCACAAATTCCGTGTTATGGACGAAAGAATTAATACATCGCAAAAATGTGTTGTCCTTTGACAGTAATAAGCAAATACCCGTGATGACAACTGTAGAGGTCTCATTTTGGATGGCTTATTTATCCGCCTTTGAATTTTGAGTTCGACTGGTTTCTCTTGCTGCACCGTGATTTTGTTTTTATGCCCCCAAGTTATCCCACCGTTCAAAAAAAGGGTGTGGTATCATTTGTGTTCGAAACGACCAACGAAGAAATCAGTATTACTGTCGACGTGCGCCGAATTAACAACCAACTACATTTTCCGCATCACTGCGCCACGATTTCTCTGGAATCCAAGGGCGCTTTTCGGAAATCCAACCGGGATTTAGCCAAAGTTATGCAATTTGTCATGTGTCACAGGAGGAGTGTTTAGGCACGTGATTATTTCACTTTTGACTCATGATAACCGCTGTTCAAATCCAGCCAACTGTGGATGTCATACTTCGTGAGTTTGTCGATTAGTTCTTTCACTCTGAGTAGCTAGTAATCATCGAGGTCGGCAAAAAAGCTGATCGCTTGGCTGCAATCAGTTACGATCAGTTTAATGTATTTCGTTAGTGCCAGCACTAGCTTTAGCTTGCTAGAGGAAGCAGTGTCGGTTCCACGATATCACTTCGTAGAATACAGTTTACCTCCGGGTCGATAAAGGCATCGTCAGTAGAGCACTGGTGTCTGGACTTCGTTGCGATTTCCTAAAACTCAGGCGGAAGATCAGGAAATAGCAGTGAAGCTTCAAAAAGAACATGGACTAAACTGCGTGTGAAAAAGGCGAATTTATTTCTTCACACGGATTCACTAGCCTCCTATGCAACCAAATACAATCATGTCCGAGTAGCACACTGAGTAGATCAGGCGGTACTGGATGGTTCGCATAAAGCTGAGTTACGCTCTATAACAGTGTTCGACAGCGAGATCCTATGGATAGGGGGACGCCAGAGATATCTGACTGTGAGTCTATACTTCCACGCAAATGCTCGTCATGGTAACGGAAAGGTAATATTCATAACTGTTGTTGTACACAGATTCCTCCACTTTGACTTCACAGGCTGAATTTTGAATGACTTCGCACATTCATGGGCCACAGTAACCATCATCGAAGTGAGAAAAGCTTTCGCAGATATGGCTATCCTTTCCACGGTGGATTGTAGAGAACAGTTGTTTCCAGCCGTTTAGGTTTATAACTCAAAGTTTGGTCGAAATTCCAAGGAACAGGTGTCGAAAAAGTTTCATCAAATTGTGCATTGATGCTGATTTTAAAAAGTGCCCTTCAAATCTGAAAATTTTCATTGGTTAGTGTTGATCAGTTTATATTGGGTATTTTTCAAATCATAATTACCCACTGACGGCAAGAACGTACCATACGTCGTTCTGTGGACCAAGTGTACCTCTAAATAAGGCCTCCATTGGTAACGGATTGGTGCGAGATTCTCGTACCACTAGAGCCTCGTTCAATTCATCTTCCCAGGGTATACCAGTTTGACTTTGTTCTCTCGCTGGGCACCTTAATCAAATATCTCTTCTTACGCCACTGTTGTGAATCCAAAAGGCGGACGACACAAAGGTTACTTTATTGGAGAAACCAACACACTACTTAAGCGTCTGGGCACGACAAGAAACGGAAACACTCATTTGCACACCATACTCTTCTGAGGATACTCCAGTCGCTCTAGACACCATGTATCAGTTCCGTC